>WBMZ01008454.1:702-61982 GCA_013400975.1 Atrichornis clamosus | reverse complement strand
CTAGCAAAACCACGACAATAATGCTGTCATTTTATTTGCATTTTATATATTATGTACACTAAGTCTCAAAGAACAAGCTGAAAATAATATGTCTACCCACTTGTTCTCCTGGTTGCAGTAGCTTATACTACAGCTCTTCACTTGTGTACACATCAGTAACTGAGATGATAAAAGATATCACAGACCTGTGAAAAACAGAGGACTCATTAGCCAAGGCACCATTTATATGTCTGGTGTCTTTATTTTAACAGCTTTGCCTATTGCTCACTGAAATAAAGTAGACGACTTTAAAAACCTCACAAATCAGTGGCCATTGTTCTTTAAAAAATCCTGCCTCAGCCAGCAAGAAATACAATAAGAATCAACTATGTAGTTCATCCTCTGGTCCCAACACAGTTCAAAACCAAGTACCTCTCTGGTTTCCAAGGGTATACAGTGCAGCTATTCCCTCATTCAGTAAATTCAAGAGGAGTATTAATGTAAAACTTTACTGTGATTTTAATTAATGGCCCTTCTTATTTCACCATCTCATTCAATCAATTACATTATTATAGTAATATGAGCATTATCTTTTATGAGCAGTATTTATCAAATACAAATTAAAGTGGCATAGTAAATCTTACCTGCTCACCTTTCCCGTGCTTACATTTACACCAATGTGTGAAAACATTAAAAGCTGTTTTGTATCAGCATTTTGTGCTTTTGAAACTCTAATGAGAAAATAACTCTCTTGAAGCCATATTTTTAAGAGGAAACACATGCACAAAACCAGATTGTTGTAGAGAAATCAGAGACTGCAGACAAACCCACCTGGCAGGCAGAGAGAAGCTGGCTGAGCAATCGTATTGGATCATATGAGTTTGCAGAGCAGTTAACATGCACCATGTGCTTTTTGGAACCTGTACATATACACAGTGTCGTCCTGCCACTGGCTGCTACACAGCTGAGCCTTAAACCCATTATCTCTTCTAAATTCCATTTTCTAATTCACCCTTTGTGTCCTTATACCTACTAACAAGATAACACTTGGTCTGCCTGACTCATGGTGTGGGGGGACTGTGTACCATCCTCACATATTTCCTTAGCTCAACAGATGAGGACAGCAATATTTCAAATAAAACCTTTTTATTCAGCTTGGCAATACCTACTGTTCAGCTCTTAAAATGTAACTGCAAAAATGGTGCTATGGGATTCCACATTTATCTTCTCTTGATGGCTTCTATGTCTAGTGAGATCAGATGCTTGCTGTAAATGCTAATGCCACAAACTCCACCAGGAACAAAAAGTCCAGCATTTTTTTTTTCTGACACATGCATTATGATCTAAGCTACAGATTATTACAGTTTTCTTAGCAATTCTCTCAAAGGTAAGAACAAAGAATTTGAAGAGTTGCCCACAACTGCTGAGTCTGTCCTCTGATGTTGACTGGAAGGGTATCATGAAACCCTTTCCATAAATGGATTTTCCAGAATCCCACTGCTATGATCAGGAAAACTATTTCAGAAAGAATTCCAGCCAAAATGTATTTATGACCAGGTTAAAACAATTTGTTCTTGTGTTAACCTTGTCCTCTGCTTCATATAAGCATTTAATTTTCCAGGTGCTAAGCAGAACTTGACTCCCCTGTATGGTAGGCCAAGATCCAAACCAAGGCTTTGGCTCTTTGACCCTTCTCTACCAGTGCTTGTTGGGTCCAATTAGTGAACAGTCAAGCACAGGCCCAGCTGGGAGGCAACAGCTAAGAGCTGAGAAACAATAAGGAACAGATTTTTAAATTACCACATGGAACTCATTTACCTCCTCCCTGCTGAGATCAGCATCTGATTCAACGAGCACTTCTTTCTTACTGTTATAGATGAAATTAACTCTTGTGACTTTGTCCTGAAACAAAAAAATGCTCATGTTATCAGTTAACAGTATTAGCCAGAAGAAGGCAAAGCACAGCTGCTCCACCCATCATACAGAATCCAGTTGTAATAGCATTCGTAGTAAGCAAATGAGGAATAAGGATATAACCATGCATGTAGTGAGACCACCAAAAAAAAAAAATCATCCCAGAAGAAAGGATCTGCAGTGCTCCTAGTGTCATCTGCAGAATTCTGTGCTCACCTTTCTTGTTACTGGGACTGTTGTTGAACATAGGGAACTACTGTCCGGTCAGATCACCTCAATCCCTGGAAAGGTGATAGAGCATCATCTCCATCCACATCTGGAATGCTATGTGTAGTTCCAGGCTCCTGAGTACAAGAGGGACATGCAGCTCCTGGAGTGGATCCAGTGGAGGGCAACAAAGATGATTAAGGGACAGGAGCATCTCTCTTATGAGGACAGACTAAGGAATTTGGGCCTGTTTGGCTTCAAGGAAAGATGACTGAGAGGGGACCTCATCAATGTCTATCAGTATCTGAAGGGAGAGTGTCAGAGGATGGACCCAGGATTTTCTCTGTGGTGCCAAGCTCTAGGACAAGAGGCAATGGGCAGAAACTGATGCACAGAAAGTTCCACCTGAATATCACAAAGATCTTTACTATGTGGGTGACTGTGCACTGGAACAAATTGTCCTGAGAAGTTGTGGAGTCTCTCTCACTGGAGATATCCAAGAACCACCTGGACACAATCCTGTGCCATGTGCTCTAGGATTACCGTGCTTCTGAAGGGAAGTTGGACCAGATGACGCACTGTGGTCCCTTCCAACCTGATCCATTCTGTGATTTTGTGAGAGTACAAAATAGCCTTACTAGAGCATTCCACGATAACATAGCTGTGTTTGAAACTAGGAGGGTGTTTTCCTTGCTGTATTATATTTGTGGATCACTTTCATCCTGGAATTAGATAATGTACCTAGGTTTTTCTATTTCATATTTCCTACAAATGAAAACAAACATCTGGCAAAATGCTGTTTTTCTAGGCCTTAGGTTCCTTGTGCCCTGTCTCATTTACTCTAATCTACAGGTCTTCCTCCTCCTTATGTCCTGCGTCTTGGTTATTTGCTTGTGGTATAAATGCCTTTGTGGACTTGGTCTAACAACAGTCTAACCCAACAAAGTGAGCCAGATCCTTTGCAAAAGTCTTGTGGTTCTGCTCATTGGTGAGGGTCTCTCATTTCCTCATTTACTATATAAAAACTTCAGATATTTGGTTATATAACTTTGGATCAAATGTGGCTTACGCCCCATTGTCCTGTGTTGAGGATAGGGCAAGCTGTCCTTACGCTGTAAAAGCTGATGCAGACAGACTATTCTGATTAGGTTTGTTGCAACAGCAAATTTCACCTGTGCAGTTGCTTCCAAAAGTAACGTCTGTGGGAGTCCACAGGTAGCAGACTGATAATTCCCTCTTGAAACAGTGAATTTGCTTGTCTCTTTTATTGTAGCTATTCCCCACCTTCTAGTTCTTGTACTGATTCTCATTTTATCTAGCCTAACTAATAATGTCCCATGTGGGACTACATTAAATGATTTACTGAACTTCAGGTAGATTGGATCTTTTGTTTATAAGATCAGTTATCTTACCAAGGAAAGCTATCATGCTAGTCTGTCACAGACTATGCTAAACTGTTCCATTTTCCTCGTTTACCACTTTCCTTCATTTAACTGCTTTTTGTTTGCTGGTATTTAAGAGCCTTGCAGCCCTTAGCTCAATAGTTCAGCATTCCTGCACATGCTGTATGAGCTATACTTGATTTGTTCCAGGCATAAAATTGTTCCTCAGACTTCATAAGTCTAGTTAAAACTCCCTGCTGCTAGGCTTGTAACCCTGGGCCAGATGCAGGTAATCTAGTACTTCAAGATTGTGATAGCATTGTGTTTTTCAAATGTTGCTTCTACACAGTTATTTATTATTTCCATAGCATCATTGGTCATCCTCCTTGTTTCCTGTATTCAAGACCATTATCTTTCCATTATCTTTCTTGAAAATTGAAGCGATTCAGTTTTGGTGCCTTCACAAGATTTTCTGAATCTCTACCAATCTAGACTGCAGATGGCTGCAAACTTTTAGGACTGATGTCCTTTTATTCAGGAGGCTGAAGAAAATTCTTTCCCATTTGTTCCAGTTTCATTACAGATAAGTGAATCCAGATCTGCAAAGCAAGAAAGAGTTCACAGGGCTGAGGATAATATTCTTATGAATTTAAAAGAAAGCTGAAACCTTGATAACTGCAGGGAGAAGACTCTTCACAGAAAATGTGCTATTTTTGCTGTCACATCTCCTTTTTACATTTAAGCTGATGTCTTTGAGCTGTGAACAGATACAGAGTCAGCTGTATCTCAGAGACAGATACAGAGTCAGCAGCAGAGTGATGTTGATAAGAACATGATAAAACATCAGGGAAAAGGCATTAGAGACAAAAGCAGCAAGCAAATTTCTGATAAAAAAACCATTCATATAATTCTATATATGACATATTGCTGTGGCATAACCAGCAATAGAGATTGGGCTGCCAATAAAAGTTCATGTTCACCACTTCACACTGTTGCTTCTTTTGAGTCTATTACATTAGTCTTGGTTGCAAATTATAATGGACAGAGGCATGAGAGCAGGGTATGTGTAATGGTGGGGCTGTCAAAGCAGCTGTCCTTATTTGTACACCTTGCAATGACATGTCCTGAGGGCTTTGCACAAGTCTGTGTCACAGTGGCAAGGGGGTAGTGATACTTTCCTGAACAGAGCAGAACAGGATAAAAGCTTTTCCTCCTTAGTTTCGTAGTCATTGCCACTCACCCTACTGCCCGTGTACTCTTCCCTTTTGGTGCCCAGACCTCAAACCCATGATTGCTTTGTTTATGGACAGTTTATGCTCAGACCTTGCTAGTTTCTCTGCACCCTTATCCAAGACAACTGATAGCACCTCTCTAAGCTTCAGGCTTTTGTTGTGGCCTTTGGATATAATTTGAAGATGTGAAGGGTTTTGTTTGTTTGTTCCCCATAAAGCTAATTCTGCTGGTGCTGTTGCTGCTGACCCGACCCCCTCTGTACTGCAGGAATCCCTCAGTGGCACAGCATTCTCTGATCTTTCTCAGAGGGCTTGTATTTCTCTTATGAAATGATGCGCTTACTAATAAACATGAGACTTAATTTGAACTTCAAATACTAGGAAAAGAAACCATTCCCAGACTGTAAAAGCAAGAGAGGATTAAACAGGACAGTATCCTAATGGAGCAGAGACAGGCCTCAGTAATTAGAGAAATGCAAGGCCTCGGGTGTCACAGCACAACAGAACAGCGTCTCCAGAGGTTGCTCCCCCATACAAAATAGGATGCAGTGTTAATAAAAAATGTGAGGCTTAATTAGGATCACAAATACTGGGAGAAGAAATCAACTCCCAGGCTGTATAATTATAAAAACATTAGAAGCTCAAATACTTAAAAAGTAACAGAAATTGAGGGGTTTTTTTTCCTTTTTTGCATGGACACAACATGCTATTAATAAGTGCAGGAGTCTGGATGATTTTTGTCTTTTTTGACACTGTCTTGGCTGAGGCTAAATGAAGAGCTTTCAATTATAATCATCTTTCTCTTCAGCTCAAAGGACAGAACCAGGCTCCTGCAGCCAACTCATCAGCGTGTGTGTGTCACTGGGGAGCAACAACCTTTATAGCAAAGTCAGTCTTTCTGAAAAGTGGAAAATAAGGTGTCTAAAAAGCAAACCCTTCCTAAACCTTGGGTTTTTATTGTAAAATATCTTCTCATGTTTTCACCAATTTAGGGCAGTCTGAGAGAAAATCAAAACAAATTTGCAGGGATTTTTGTTACTTTTGAAACTTCAAAGAGAAGAGTACACAGGAATTCTAGAAGAGAAGAATCTATGAGGTCAAATTCAAGGCTGATATTTGCAGTGAGGAAATGAACATTATAAATAATGCAGGCATTGATCTATATGTCACAAACAGTTATGCTTGTTTCTCAAAAATGACTTGTATTTCTACCTCACAAGTGTATTCAATGCAGTTTTAAAGCAATTCTGCTGCTTTTCTCCATCTGCATCTGAGCAGCCATGGCATGTTAAGGAAGGCTTTTTTAAGCAGAAGTAGCAAAAGCTTCATGTGTCATAAGCATACAAAGGAGTCAGAAGGAGTCAGAACAAAAACTCATCTGGATGATATCGTTTTTTCTGATAATAGGTCTATTAAGATTGTCTCACTGTGGATACAACAGCAAAAAATACTAAAACATAGTAGGTAGGGGATGATCCTGCTTCAGTAAATTCTACCAGTCCTGATAAGGAGTCATTGTTTGTTTTTTAAAAAATCAAACTTTAAATAAACTCTTTCAGGAAAAATTGTAAATTAATTTTATTTTGGCTTTCACAGTTCCCATGGAAGTGAGTTTGGCATTTTAATTGCAGTTCATGAAGAAAAAAACCCCATTTTGTTTAAACCTGTTGTCTCACCACTTCTTTGGACAGTCCTCTTCTTGTACTTGAGGAAATAAACAATAACCATTCCCTAGTTACTTTCACTATTCTAATTAAAGACTTTATAATTAAATAATTTTGCTTTTAATGTTTTGTTTTTAAGTTGTAGTGTATTTATTCTGTCTTGGCATGAGACAACCAGAACTGCAAGGTGTGATGTCAGCATACAAAATCTCTTTGAAATGACCAGATAAACAGTGAGTTCTGTTTAAGTCTTGACATTAGGCAAGGTTGGAAAATGAGTACTTGTCAAGAGCTAGGGGTTTTAAAAAATGCTTAGTATGGCCTGTCCCATCTGAGATCAGTAATGATTCCTTCCTCCTTTTTGTGTTAGCAGAGAGGAGAAATTGAGCCATAATACTTGAAAATCCAACTCCTCCCCTAAGGTTTTTATGGGAAGCCAATGAGATAAAATGAATCATTGTAAAGGTAGTAATAATTTTAATTTCCCATGAGACAGTTATTGAGCCTGAATACACAGTTCATTGCTCATCCTAATGCCAACTTCACATAATATTTGCAAAGTTTCACAAAAGGAGTAATTTTATTGCCTGGAGAGTTAGAAAAAGTTCTTGAACTGAACTGTTTACCAAACAAGAGGAATACATTGAGAACTTGGGAGAATTCTGCAAGAAATCTCTGCAGGACACCTAATGCAATGCCATCACACCAATATTTTTCAGAACTGCCATCACAATGGGCCATAAATACTCCTGGTTGCCTACGGTAGGGCTTAAGCAACCTGAGGCTAATTAGTGTGCATAAACTGAAAATAAACATTGGCCAGAATTAGTTTTAAATTAGCAATAGAAACAGTCCTTGCATTTCAGATTTGTCTTAAGGAAAAAGTTCCAAAAGTGCCACATTTCAAAATTATAAAGGCATCCAACAGTGCAGGCAGGAGTATGCCGGAAGTAAACTGGACGTTTTTAAAGGTTAATTATGGAATAAATATGCTTAAAAATATAGACCTAAATTATTCTGCTTCTTGCAACCCTTCACACTCTGTCCTCTCCGTGGAAGTGGGGAGGAGGGGTCAGGCTTTATCTTAGCTACATATGTTGGTTTATGCAAAACATGGCCTTAGTGAGAACAAGCCATTTGTGAAGTTTTAAAATAGTTTATTAGGTGAGGTAACAATCATAGGGATTTCCTGACTATTTAATACATGTGAAAACTGCAGTCTGTGTTGCCTGGATCTCAGATTAGTGCTAATTTATCTGCTGATATAAGTTATCAAAAATTTTCCCCTTAGTGAAAATACACTGAGACTCTCCTCTGAAAGGCAAAGATCCAAAATGGATTTGATGCTTGATGACCCTGATAAGCATCTGAAACATTTGAAAACTAGTTTGAAAATGCTGAAACCCAGACAATACCAAGAGAAGTGTCTGCCTGCATGGCTTGCCTCCAGGTGCAGTATCTCGTATGTGTCCTCTGCTGGGCCTCCCACTTGTCAAAGGCCCTTACCAACATCTTTGTGATTTAAAGGGTGCCCATGTCTCTCTTCTGCTTGCAAGGATTTGGAAAGCTTCTGTGTTAGCAGAGAGTAACCCAGGAAATGGCTGAAGTTCCCCAGTGGGATATGTGCTTACCTCCTTAGACAAACCAAAACTCTTGAAAGAAGGCAGTTCTTCTGCATACTTCTACTGTCAACTCGTTGTCAGGGCTGGTTTAACTCCCTCAGCTGATTTTGCACAGGGCAGATGAGTGCTGTCACCTCTAGGTAAAGCTGCTCTTGAAGGTGCCAGGTCTTGCACAGCAACTGCATTGGCTGACTATAACAACTGGGTTCAGCAGGTTTCTGGCTGTGAATCCAGACAGGAATTGATACCTTCCTACATAGAACAAAGCTAAAAATGCCTTTGAAGTACTACTTTTAACCTCAGGATGTTTGGTCTCCTCGTAGTCAAAAGGCTATGTTTCTCTAGGAAGATGATTTGAAACACCTATATTTAAACTTTTTGAGAGAATTGACCCCTACATAGCACTTCATATCTGGAAAGGCAGTCCACAGTCATGATTCTCCTTATATTCAAGCTAATCTTTGTATTTAGGTGCAAGTTCAGTTTTTTTATCAAAAATGTCAAGCCCCTTGACTAAGTGTGTAGCACTTCTCTGTCAGGAGAGGACACAAGTTTACCAATCCAGAGTGGAAGGAAATTCAGTTTTCTTTATTTCTATTAATAGTTCTATTTTTAAAACATAGTGAAATGTGACAAAATGTAAACAATTGTTTACTTTTCACTTGAAATTGATATAAAACTAAAAGCCACTGAACTATTAAAAGATCTGTGCCTAACTGACATGAATTATATCAAGGGCAATACACTGAATTTAATTTTTATTACCCAGATATCACATGCACAGACAAAGATTAGCAGCTGAAGCTAAACATTCATAGATGTAAATAAAGTAATGAATGAAATCAAAAGATTTCGTCTTTTCGACCTCTATCCATAAATATTCCAGCATCAGTGCTCTAAATGGAAAATGTATACTCTGGTACATTATGTGTAATGTCTCTGGGGGCAAAAGCTATGAAATTTTATTTCTTTAGCCAGAAAATTTGGCTAAGTAGATGAAGAAGTGAAGATAGAATCATTTTAACCAGGTGCTCTACCACATGAAAAACTGTGTGTGAAGCATTTGGCAGAAGCAGTGGGATAGAAAAAGAGAGAAACAGTTTAATGAGACTGCCTGCTAGAGTCGTATAATTACAATAATGCAGAGACTTTTGGGAAACAAGGAGGCCAAAATCTGAGCTGTACAGGCATATCATGAAGCAGTTAAAAATAACAGCATGAGCACCTCTAAATATAGAAAGTAAAATTCTGTTTCTTTGGGACATAGCCATGCTTTTGGCCTTTGTATTGCAAAAACTATTCTGAAAAAGCCATGAACTTCGGAGTCCACATGTACTGTGAATAGCTGTAACTCTGTCTTATTACAAAGAAAGCCAGTGGTGGTGTTTTTAAAACCATGCATTGTTGAAATCAGCAGGAGTTTTACCACTCATTTCTGTAGAACTGAAAATATTTTAGGCCAACACTGAGCACTTTGAAAATCCCCCACTTGTTTATATTTTGAACAAAATAACTTTTCAGATATAACTCTGTTGTATCCTTCTATCCATACACAGACACTCAGCTGAGAGCAGGAAGAATAAAAACTGACACTATTTTAGTGTAGCCACCAAACTATGGAGTTTCCTGATATTCTATAGCCATAAAAATCTAGATCCATTGAGGACATGTGATCTTGTTTATGCACTGTAGGAGTGTGAAAACAGCATTTAAGAAGGAAGGTTAATTAAAATGAATAAAATAAAATTAAAACCTCCAGATTGCTCCTTAGCAATCAATAAATGAAATTCAATTGACATGTTAATGAGTAGAAAAACTACATGACATAGGCGTCACCCCAAATTAAAAAAAAAAAAAGACAAAATACATTTAAATCTCACTTCTATCTCTTCTCTGGCAATGTTGTACTGGTAGTTTAGACTGCTTTTCAAATGCTGACATGAAGAAAAAGCTTAAATACATGAACCAGAGACTGTACTTATTCAAATGTAAAGTATTATACAAAAGAAATGACAGATTTGCAGAAATTCCTATACACGCTAAACACAGTGGGGTTTTATTTTGTCTGACACTGTGCACACATATTCTAAATGCTCTGAATGCTTTGCATTAGAAGAGCTCTCCTGCTTAAACCCATAACCATATGGCTAGGTACACAGGGTTGCCTTGTTTAAGCCAATGGCTTTCAACCTGTGGTACCCAACACCTTTGGAAACCCATGACTTCTAAAGAGACTTTGGAGAACAGCAAAGAAATGTGAGACCATAAATGCTAATTAGTATTTGTCACAGAGCTGATATTTCTGAAAACTCTACAAATGATAAAGGCTGGAAATCACTGATTTAAAAAATCATGTAAATTATTTTCTGTGGTGGAATCAATTTGCTTAGCACTTTGAAGAATTAAGCCTCATTTGCCAAAAAGTGATACAGTGACACTTGTTATTTGCATTGTTTCTATAAACATGTGCATGCTGCCCTGTGGCCAGTATAGCAGACATGGGCTAGATCATTTCCATGTCAAATACCCAAGGACTGGTAGTAGCAGGCCATTACAGAAGCTTTGGGTTTACTGGGAGTACGACAAAATTAAAATTTATAGGGAAAGAAAGAATATTCATATATATTTTAGGACTAATTAAAAAGCTTCTGAATCTGGGAGAAGCCTCAATTTCAAGGTGAAATTAAGTCAAACTGCGATTAAGAAATTCTTTGTTCATCTTTTGCAGTTGTCAACTTCTTGATTGCTTTGCTTGTTTCCCAGAAGTACCTGAACCTGGCTACTGCTGAAGTCAGACAGCTGTCCTAATTCTCATGGAGTCCAACTCTCAAGTAAAATGGCTGTGTTTCAATAAATAACTTTAAGTGGCTAGGCAGACAGATCAGAGCTACCATTTTTATATACTGATGTATGAAAACANGCAGACAGATCAGAGCTACCATTCACCCGTTTTTTATATACTGATGTATGCAAACATTTATATAGCAGACAACTTTATTGTCAAAGGAAATTAGATTCATCGGAGTAAATTTAGATATTTAGAGTGCAAGGGTCTTCATCGTCACTTCTCATCTAAAGTAATTTTAATCAGTGGGGAAGAAGACAATTCTGTTGAACAATTTGCCCTACCCTGGTCTATGTGCTTAAAGAGGGGCAGCGGCATTGCACCCTAATGAGCCTATTACTCACTTTGAGGTTAAAAGGCTGCCAAGGTGACTCTCTCAAATGCATTCCACCCTCACTGTAACATGGCTTGCACAGAAAGTAGAGAAGGGATGGAGATTTATATGAAAGTGTATAAATAATTCTAATTGTAGTTATTAATATCCAACAATAAAGAGAACTAGAAGTGCAGATCTCAGTACCTCAATCAGTCTTCAACGACTATGAGACTGTTACATGGATCAGATTCTCCCTCACTTCATTTCAGTATGATTTTGTGCATTTTGAAAAAAAACTTCAGTTACAGTCTCTTCAGAAACCAGGTATTGAAAATAAACAGGTTTTGGGTGTGACCTGCTGTATCGTTGACACACCAGGTGTGTGAAGACAAATGGCCTCTGGTTTGTCATTACCTTACTCCCAAGAAGGAATGTACAATGTGTGACTACCTAAAATAAGAATGACGTAACAAACATGCTTTCAAATTCATTAAGAAACAGTGAGAAGAGTCAAGCTGATGATTCTCTGGAGCACTGGGGGTTTATGGGGAAGAAATTAATATTTTCAGAGTAATTCTTCTCAGCCAGAACCCTGATGAATCTGGATTTTGTTGAAATGGGAGAGTGAGGGAAGCATGTGAAATTATTACTCAGTAATATCCTAAGGAAAACAGTACCTTTGTCACATAGTCTCTTAAGAAATATTTTTATATTATGACAATCTTCCCCACTGTTCTAATCAGTTTAAAGTATTCCCATTCCGCTGTGAATGGTATTTCACTCAAGCCTTTTCCGTTTACAGTGCCAGTTAATTTTTCCCAGCATATTTGCCTGCAGAGATGACCCCTGATTTCAAACATTGCTCCCAAACGCAAACACAGCTGGATGTCAAAAGAAAACAACCCAAACCAATATCTAACACATATTTGAAACCCCTATATATTTTGACTTTCATTTTGATGCCAGTTTCCACATCAGACCCAACAACATTTTAAGAAAAGAGCAACACTGAATGACAGAATCATATTTCACTCTCAGTAGGATGGCCTGGACTTTTTTTGCCTTTGAATATATTCTCTAATATTTTGTATATAGGATCTGCTAAACCACTAAAAATATTTACCAAGGAATTGGACTATTGTTTATTTCAAGAACTATGTTATCCAGTTTCTATTAATTTATTTCTTTGGGTAACTAACTTCAGCAAAGTCATTGAGCTACCTTGTTTCATTCTCTTTCCATTTTTAATAGGACAGTTTCTACTGATTTTTCTGTCTTTTAAATCAGTACCCGAACTCTAACCTAAGCCCTTTCAAGCCAGAAGCTAAAAGATAAGACTGCATAGTGAGCTACACTGGATAGGTATCTCTTCAGAGAGAGTTCTTATAATCTTAAAGGTCACAAAAGTCTTGGTCCCAGAGAAGTCTATATTTAGTCTTGGAATTGTACTCAGGGCAGAGGATGAAATACAAGAATAAGCAAGTCTCGATTCCATTGTCCACTGTGTATGTTCAACTCTTCTGTCTTATTGCCAAGAGCAAACTAAGAAAACCTTTAAGTATCTTAGCTTGTTTGTTTATTTGTTGGTTTGTTTTACGGGGGAATATGTTCACCCCTTCCAATTTACCTCCTACCACTGTAGTTCCTTGATGGCTGACATTGTAGCCTGACAAGTCTTTCCCTAACTTTTTTTTATAGTTAAGAACATACAAAAAGCTCTCCTGAATCACGAGCACCACCTCTGTGATGTGATGAGCAGACAAACAACATGATCTCTGGGCAGGAGCCCTGTTTGCATTAGTGAACTCCGATGCCCCCATTGCTCTGACAAAAGACACCCAGAACATGATGTTCTGTTTTCTGTTTTCAGGCAAAAGTGTATTAATGGCCTGTTTATTTCAGCTTTCTCACAAACTGACGAATCTCTCTCTTCACTGTTGTTTGCACCCTGGCCAGCTTTTTGTCTGCTAAGGTGAACAAAATGAGGTTCTTTAATGTCCTGTCATGAGAAGGAGATCTCACTACTTTCAATGAATTTATTGATCCCACATGGTCAAAAGTAATTGCATTTTCTTGGATGCTGGGTGAGCTCTCAGCAAGAGCTTTTACAATGGTATATGCATAATTTCTCTAGAGGCACTTCTCCAGGTGATGCACCCCTGGATTCCCTCTCTGTTTGAATGGTAACATCACGCCAGCAATTCACTGTCCCTGATATGTCATTTGCCTGATGTGATGACCCTTCAGCTCACAGCAAAAGTTCTGATTCATTCACTTCTTTGAAGCATCCAGGTTTTTTTCCTGTGAGATATTATGCTTTTTCTCTTACAAAAAGGGTCTTCCAACTCTGAGCTATTTTTTAATCCACACTTTAATATTTTGCTGGATAATGACCACTTTAAGGAGGGCTCAAGTCAAACTGTGATGAATTCTGCTGATAATCTTCCATCAGATGAACAGTTCCTTTTTCATGGATAAGTAATTGCCATTTACACAACTAATTGTTATTTTCACTTTCACCTATTCTCTTACTTTTTTACAATTTCTACCTTCTTCAGCTAATATAATTTTTCCTGCTATATTGAATCAAAGGATTCACCAAAGTACAAATCTTCAGAGGTACTCTTTTTTTGTTGTTGTTTAGAAAAACAAGAATCTATCAGTCTAACCCAAATAAATGTTCTTTTAACAATGTTTAATCTTCCATGTTACCTCCATGCCTTATATTTGTTCTTTATCCAAGATTTGATCAATATCTTCTCTATATTACAGTCAAGAGATCACCTGGCCAAACTTCTGCTTTATTTGCAGTTCTGCCATAGTAACATGGAAAGGGGTCAATAAGAAAGAGAACTCTGTGAAGATTTAATCCACTCCATGTGTCCTTATGTGCTATTCAGAATTGAACGAGTGGTAGTAAGAGGAAGAATATGCCAGCATATCTTCAAGATTTTTCCTCCTTCTAGAGCATACTGTTTTTTTAATCAGTAAGCCATGAGCAAATGTTAAAATGCATTCCAAAAAAAAGAAAGATTAAAGAAAGTGTTTAAGATTGCTACTTTCAAAGTAAATCCTTACATGGTAAAAAAAAATAGGACTGACCATTTCCCAAACATATGCACTTCTCAGCTTTTATCATGAATTATGAACAACTTTCACCAGATCCATGTTCAGGAAAATGTGAATCAGTTCTTGCTTCATCTGAATTCTGCATTATAGATTTTGGAGTTATAAACTTCTTATTACTTATTTTATAGTTATTTTTATTTTGCTTTAAATCCTTATTTATATTGTATTAAAAGATCTGTGAAAAACCTTTTATTGAGGCAGGAGTAGACTATAATTTAGGTAAACAGATAGTAAACTATTAATAGTTGACAAATTTACTCCATGCCAGAGTGAACATCTCTGTTGATCACAAGCATTACAATAAGACTTTGTATATAAAATACATGAATCTAAGTGTGCTATTGTGCCTTGTAAGCCTTAAATTTTTGTAAACTTTTCAGGAACTCTGTGGCTTTTTAGTGAAAGGTAATACAATGTGATTAAGCATCAAAATGAGTAGCTTAGCTTTTTATAGATTTTAGTGCATATAAAAGGTCTGCATCAAAAAAAAGAAGGTCTTTGTTAAAACATACATTGAAAATAAGGCTAGAAAACCAGGAAAGATGTTTTATCTGTGATACACCATGCTGTTGAGAGACTCTTGCTTCAATAACCACATCTCAGTGTAAAAAAGAACTTCAATTTTTAATTTTTTGCTACCCTAAGAAGGCCTCACTGAATTTCTGTTCTTCATCTGTATTCCAGACACATACTTTCAGAATTTTTGAGATGTCTGAATGTTGTTTGATTTGCATCCAACTTGCTGACACAGCCCCAGTTTTGTTGCACATCAAATAATCTAGCTTTTTGAAGGCAAGTGATTAAGAATTCTTATTGATGATTTATACAGTCCTGAATAAACTCATTTTATTTGTCTTGTCATAACCAGCTTTAATTTTCTGTTCTGCTAGTAAAAAGCTTAGTGGTTTGTTTATTGTACTGCTGTAATGTCAACAACCTAATCTACTTTAAAGAGCGAAGTCAATATTGTATTTTATTAAAATAAATGTGAAGTTTAATTATATGTTTCAGTTAACCTTGGATTCGTGTTAGCTTTTATTATTTTCCATAAGTAAATCTTTCTTCAAAGCCCTTATGTCCTTCGTCTGTCCATATTGAAGGAGTGTCTCCTGCAGAGCTCTTTGCAAGGGGCATATCCACTTTTCCACACTGGTCCTGTGGGCTCTGTGGATGTGGTAGCTGTCCTAGGACTAGTAACCAACCATTTCAGTTGATAAAAAGATGTGCAGGACATTGAACATTGAACACTGAAGACAGGGGTGCAAATTATTTCTTGCTCTCTATCTGAAACATTTTGCGTTTGGTTTCTGGTGTGATTTGGGAATCCATGGGCTACCCTTGGCAGGCACATGGGGTTGATTGGGATGACACAGGACCTACAGTGACACCCGTATGATAGCTGAAGTTTGGGCTGGCTCTGCTGCATGTAGGCAGCAAATCAATTCCTCCCTGCAAAATGGACCCACATTAAATGCATAAATAATTGTTTGAATATTCATCTCAAGATGAAATAATCACAAACCAAATGTGTCTTACCAAATGTTGGCCTCCAGGCTACCAAGTCTATCTGTTGTATAGTGAGGGATTAGATGTTCCAGGTTCTGCTGGAACATCTGAACCTGGAGTTGAATTTAATCCTTCAAGAGATGCATAACAGGAACTTCAGAAGCAAGACCTGTGCATTGAGCTTTTACTGCTGCAGCTATAGAATATTCAGTGGAGTAGAGAGAGCAATGGTTTACTTTTTGTTGTAAGAAAACCTGAATAACTATAGTTAGACTTTTTTTTTGTTCATTTAAAAATTAATTTAAATTAGTTTAAAAAAGAAGTGATAAAGTAGCTTTTTGTTCTTATAAATTCACCTTACTCTATACCTTATATATAAGCACTTGAAAAATTTATATTTCTGGAAACCAGTTGCTTCCATCTCAAATTAAAACCTTCAAAAATAAACAAATATTCATCTACAAGTCCAAAAAATCTTACAGAAAATTTCAAAATTTTCACAAGTTTCAGATTATCTTAATTCTCAAGGAATGCTGAGGTCAGAATTCTCCTAAACACAGATAACACTGATTCAGCAGTGATAAAGCAAAGTCTTGAAATTAAAGTCCACGTATTGCAAAGTGGGAGAAGGTCAGAAAGGGTAGTAAAGTATTTAACAGTACCTCTTCCTTTATTTCCACCTTTTCACTTCGTCACAGTTTCTGAGGTACTGCTATCAAGCATGCTATCAAATATAATCCCTTAAGTTTTGTCAGTTCAAATTATCTTTCCACCATCAAACCCTTACTGCCAGCAAGATATTGATTCAAGACAAATTTCTCCTGCCCAATTAAGATGATTCTCCTGGAGGAACACATACTGATCAATATTGTCTATGAAAAGTCCCCCGCCAGCCTCATTCAGACCCTGAGACCCATTTAATCTATTAAATGAATGCATACAGACAACGTATTAGCTATTAATTAATTTTGGGGACACTTCTGTACTCATTTTTTGTTTTGCAGCAAAAGAACTCCTTCACCTCCAAAACGAGGGTTTTCAGTCTAGCAGGATAAGAATCACCTAACCAAGCATCACCCCTGCACAGCCTATATAAGGTCTCTTTGAAGCAGCAAGAATTGAACTCTGTGGGTTGGAGGATACTTCACTAAACTGACTACCAAAAGCGAACAAGAAAAATCTAAATGAACACCTAATAGCCAGGAAAAAAAAAAAAAAATTCCCTGGTCCCACTGGTGATAACTTTATGCCCTATAGAATGAGAGTTGATTATCCTTATCATAATGGCAACATACATAATGACAAATGTTATTAGTGATCATAAAATTATCCAACCCTTTAGAATTTCTGCCACAGTATTTAAATCAAATACCTCCTTCAACGATAAAGCCCAAATTGCTGAATATGGATTGCATACAGATGTATATATCTTTTTTTATTATTCGAAATTCACTTCCAGTTTAATTTAACCATGATTTTCCCCATACACCATATCCTTCATAATTTTCACAGTAAACCCCCTAATTTCTTCATGTCCAGCTAAGTTATTCCAACCTTTGGGACACTTCCATTTATGCTCTTTCTGCTGCCATTTATTTGGTCCCAAGGTGATTTTGTAATTTCACGTATGTTTATCCTATTGTTGGGTGGCTACATTTGGATTAAGGACTACAGAAGTATATTATTCCTTAATGCCTTTTAGTTTATCTGACTTTTTTTGGCTTTACAGATTTTATTTTGTTTCAGCACATTTGCCAAGTTATTCAGAGTAATTTTCTTCAGAAAATGCCATAAGAATAAAACACACAGATTAAAAACTTTTTTCTATTTTGTCTGTTTTTACAGGTCACAGTCTTCTGGTGTTTCTATACTAAAGTAAAAAATTAATACTTAGCCATCAGGAGCTTGGGTTTGTTTCAAATAATTTATATTACTATTTTTCCCCCTCTGGTGATTCAAAAGAATGAAGTAATCCTGATTACAGTCTCTTTTTTTTTGTTTGTTTGTTTTGCATTTGAATATGACTAATTTTTTTTTTTTGTGGTAATTTTGATTGTCCTGTGGTAGTTAATGCTGCTGACAATAATATAGGCCAAGACACTGCTCATTCCATGCCATGAAATGAATATCATTACTTCAAGTGTAGTGTGTTCACAAGTGGAAAGAAATTTTTCCTTCTTTTCAGGTAATAAAATTTGCTACAGACAGTAAGCCAAAATTTTGATTATGTGGCTCAGTGCAGGTCCTCCAAGATCAGTGTTGCACTACTCTTAAGTTCAACAGGGAATAGGTCCCAGGAAGTTCTCTTATAAATGTGAAGAAGAAGGTGGATTGAATTCAAGCATTACATTTCACCAACAAGATGTTAGAGGACAATATGCTTGCTGATCTGTCCTTTCTTGGGGCAATCATGGCCATATATTTTCTGGTATAACTTTATGTCTTGCACAAATGTTTGCAGACCAGACCACTGCTGAGAAGTCACAAATATTGGATGAAATTACTCAACGGAATGAGTCTGCAGGTGGGAAACAGCTTATCTGTGACATTACGCTGAGATAAAGGTAGGTCCCAATTAATGTCTGGGTTTGAGTGTGCCTCCCTGTCTTCTGGAAGAGTTTTGAATTTTTTCCAGTTATTCATGTCAAGTGTTAGCTGTTGAAACCAGCTCCTTTGGCCTGATGTCCCAAGAGGTTGGGCAGTTTTTCAGGTATCAGTATTATGACTTTTTGAACTTTAAGATAAGTGGTTAAATGTAATGCAATTAAACCAAAACAAGCCTATACAGATTTTCACAACTGTGATGTTGGTTTCCTGCATTTATTGGGAAAATACAAGGCACTGCTTGTAGTTTGAGATGCCATGGCTGATCTGTATGAACGAGAAAACAAAGGATTTATAAAAGGCGTGTGCTGAAAAGTGAGTCTGCAGAGAAAAGAACAGCACTGCAGGGTGCCCTGTTTACTTTGTCTTATTGATGTTGTGTCAGATATGGTCAAAAGACAAGCAAAATGATCATTTTTCTAACCACTGCCACTGTGGAACCTAAAAGCCAAAATATGATCTTCCTGGCTCATGAATCAATAACAGCAATAAAGGATTTACAGGTCATACTCTTTCCCCCAACTGCACCTGTATCATTTAATTGTGAAAAAAATCAGCCTTCATTTAGATCTGAGGAAGACAGCTGGTCTGCTGCTACTGTTTCACTGAAATAACTGGAATTCAAGGGCATTATACTAATTTACCTAGGGGAGTACAAATCCCTTGCCTTTCATGGGAAGGCTCAAAGGCTGAGTTGTGTGCGTTCTCCCAGTAGACTTGCACTGGATTCAATGGGATAACTTATTCTTTATAAACCTTGTTGTGAACAGTTGTGTGACGTTGCACCGTCCTTTCATGTTCAGTGCTTTTCTCAGCAAGTGCTTACATCTTGAGAAGAGTCTCCAATGTAAATCCCTCACTGATCTCCCAGGCCTGGTCAGAGCCAGCTGGTGCTTTGAAGTTACTGAAGAAAAGTGCTGGAGAAGTGCATGGTATTAACAGGTACTACCATGAGGCTACATCAAATCCCATGGTGAAGATCTCTCTGTAGTTATTTTACTGTCATTTGAGACATTTGGAGCAGTAGCAGCTAAAAGGTTTTATTCACATGAGTCTGGAATGAAAATTAATGGATAACAAGTCTATCATTCCAAAAGACCCCATTTTATTACAATGTTCACACAAGATGAAATTCAGTGTTAGAGAAACTTCAGGAAATCCTCAAATCAGTACATATAGCAGAGCTACCTTCCACTCCTAACCATCAAGGGAAAAGGCATTTTGTGAATATACGATCCTCTTTCATTGGGTCTATAAGACCTCTATTCTCTGAAAATGGGATGAGGAGAATTTCAGGGTTATAATTAGATTTTGATTCTGTAGAAGTGAACTTTAGCATGTGGATTGCAATTAACTCCTCCTGACAGTTAGAACAAAGTGAAGAGATGAACGATGTTCATACCTCTTAAACAAAAGGTCAGATTCAAACCACAATTTAAGTGCCAGAAATAAGGCTTCCAAGCATTCAGCTGTTTATATTCCAAATTTCAATCTTGGAAAGCCCATTCAGCTGCCAACTGACACTGGCAGCTAAACTCTGAAGGGCCTCACTTCTAATGTTCCTCTGTGTTCCCTGTGTCACATCAAATGATCTCAGGCGGGTATATGGCTCCCGAGGCCCTTGGATAAGGCACTCATGGCATAGACATTGGGCTTTTGTCTCCAGTTTTTCACTACATTATCTGTTACTAACTGAATCACAGAAAGAATCTCCAGAGCAACAACCTGGCCTGTAGATCAAGATTTCTGGTGGTCTCCTGGGTGAGGATTTCAACAGTCTGAGGCAGAAGTTGGCATTAAACCCAAATTTTCTATTTCCGGAAGAAGTTCTCTAACCGTTGGCTGCTGCATTAGAGGGATGCTATGGTCACCTCTAACCTGTGTGCCTTGAAACAGAACTGAATTGCGCTCTGCACTCTGAACAGGAGCAAAAGTTTCTCTCTTAGGAATGACCCCTACATCTGTTGCAAGAATCAGTCTTACTTACCTGAGAGAAGGGTGCTACAATAAATCCTTGCTCTCTGCTATTCATGTTGGGCTTGACTGGACATTCCTCAGACCAGGGTGTGACCCTGTTTGGGGAACACTATAACACATCAGGACACTGGGGACTAAAATTCTAACAATTCAACAAGTTTGATAAATTGCTTTTCCCATCCTGTCTTCTGTTTTATTATCTGGAAAATAGGTAAAAGAATGTTGCTCCACTATTGCACTATTTCAGTGCAACAAGGACAATTACTAGAGAGCTTTTTCAAGGGATGGGCCTTTTTATATGCATGTGCATTATATATAGGTACACTATATATGTAGGAAAATATACATGCAATATTTTACAAAATATTTCATAGTGAAGTTCTGTTCTAGGTCGATTCCGGTATTTTTCTATTTATTGCTTACTATTAGTGGTATACGTGTGACTGTAAAAAGGGCATTTGAATGGATTATCTTACTGGTTTTCATGTAAAACACATTCATTTTACAGAAAAAAAAGTAAAATATATCTATAGCTGATTGTCAGATTGTCAGGTAGGTAATTTCTCCCAAGTTATGTTTTTCTTTCCCTCCTCTGCAGCCTTGGTTGCAATTCAAATCATCAATCTACAAAGAGAAACTCCACTTTTCTCAATATTTGCTACTGACCACACTGAAAGAAGGAAACACTAAAAATTTCCTGAGAAAGCATATTATGATGCTCCAAGCTGGCTTGTCTGAACAAAAGAATCCAAAGAGAGCAGTTATGCTTTAAATAAAAATTCAACCTTTTCTTTGCTAATTAAAACAAAACCATGGGTTGATTCCTTGGCTGATGTAAACTGTGCTGATTGTGCATAGCTACTTGTACCAGGTTAATACTTCATTCTGGGATTCTGCTATTGATTTGTACATGCAAGAGACACTTCAAACAAATGTGTTGCCCCATAGTAACAATTAAGCAAAAATAGCTGTTCTGTTTTTTAAAATTACTTTTGACTGTCCTCAACTTGTCTCAAAGGAATTTACTTTAAAAATCTATAAAGCTTTTATGCCCCTTTAAGATTATAAAATTATTATAAATATTATTATTATTATTTATGATAGGTGTATGGATCCTATTGGTATAGCAATGAATTAGAAAATATCTGTGTTCTCTCACATTACATTTTTTTTCAGTAGATTCCCTATTTTAGCATTTTTTCTTTGAATTTACTCTTTTGTATACATGAATAACAGATAAAAATGTTAGCATTATTAATTATACATTTATTATTATTATTTTTAAAATAATTATCCCTATGTCTGCTTATCAGGAGGTCTTGCATTAAACAAGCAATGTTTGTTTCTGGAAAAGTATATTGCATAGAAATTCTAACTAATTTTTAATTGGTAAAGTGATTTCTCTGTCTGTCACTTCTGATTTTGAGGCTAGATTATTCAGGGTTTCTGTTGTAACCCCTCTCTTTCCTCACATTTACTTTCTAACTATAAATCTTATTTTTCTGCTATGCTTTCTTTCCTTGTGCTATCTTTATTTGTATTCTTGTTTCTTGTCTGCTTAGCTAGAAGACCTAAAGGAATCACAGTATGATCCAGCCTGACTACAGCCCCTTTTAAATACACCTTTCTTTACAGAACTGAGAGGTGTAATTTAATGAAATTTCTACACCTGTCCTTAATCTGGAGTATCACACAGGTGTGATGGCAATCCTTGAGCCTCTGACTGACAGAAAATTTTAGGTTTTCACAGAGCAGCTCATTATTTAACCACTTTACCTTCCCCCCCCTTTTTTTTCTCTCTCTTTCTATGCATTCTCTTGTCTGTTTAAAAATGCTGATGAATCCAGGTTTCTTGCATAGTTTTTCTTGTATTGGTGATTAATTGTCAGTGAAGAAAAAGCCTAAGTATGCATATGAAAGTGGTATGAGATGCATCTCAGCTCACTTTTAGCATAAAAACATTAGTCCATTTAGACTAAACTTGACTCTAAGCTTCCTCTGTTGCTGATTAAGAGATATGGGCATCTCCATAAGATGTTGTTCTTATTTCTTACTGAACCTGCCTTTTCATGAATATTGCTCTCTCAGATCACCTCTGAATATGTAATCAGAGCGTGGATGTTGATGTCTTCACTCTCTGGTCATTCTATAAGATGGGAAAACTATTAACACATTCAAGAATAGAGACAAAAAGGAGTAGCATGAGACCCTTTAATTTTGGTAGGTACTGTAGATCCAAAATAACCTAATATCTTTTATAATTTTGAGGTCACAGGTCTGTGACAACAGTGCGTGAGCCTCCATGGCTCCACATGTAGTGGAGCAGCAGCCAAAGACAAGATCATGCTCTGGCCCTCTAGTCTACTGCCTTGGCTTGATTTCTTTCCATACAGATGAATCTCTTTCTCTCCAAAACACAGTGATCTCATCCAAACCATCAGCAGGGAATAGTCCCTTGGCCCTGACTACTCCTGCATATTTTCTGAAGAAGTGTTAGGTAGCTTGGTTTAGGTAGCTAGGGTTAAAAACGAAACAAAAAAAATCTGTAAGCACCTTGACACTCAAGCCTTATGGCTGATCCCAGGTCAGTATTTGAGCCATGTCCTAGTCCTGTCTGATTTGCTACTTTTTATGTAGCCTTTAGGACTATGAATGAACAATTTATTTCATATTCTTTCATCATGAAGACTTTCTTTGTGTACGAGTTAGCATTTCCTAAGACACAGGACAGGAAAAGAAGAAAGCATGTCAATAACTGTGGACTACGTTCAATGTGACCAGAATATAGTAAAAAAAAGAACAAGAATGACACACACAGAAGGTTGAAATATATTGTCTATATAGACAGAAAATAACATTTCAGATTTGCGTTCAACTCCACTGAAACAGGAACAGAATGTACCTGCTCCTGGTTGTGTGCTTTCCCTGATGGCAAACATCAGGTTGAAAAAGACTTTCAACTATGTGCCCAAAATATTTGTACCAACAAATGGAAATCCTTTTGCTGCTCTTACGAGAGTTAATTTTATCAACTGTTTAACTTCTCTGAGGTTTATTCTGACACTTTCTTTTGTGTACCTCAGATACAGTTATTAGCATCACTGATGTCCCCTTCTCAGCTTTTTGTTTGCAATTTTGTAAATTAAGAGTTCTCTGAATTTTTTTATTATAGAAATCTAATAAATATCCTTCTCATTCAAGCAGCTCTCTTCCCTTTGACTTTCCTAGCAGGTCTGTGACACGCTGATGAGGAAAAAAACACTCATTTTCTGTAGCCTTATGGACAGTCAGCTAACTTGTCAACACTTTTGTTTTGAAGGGGAAGCAATTTATTGTCCAGGTGATAAGGAAAGACAGATGATTATGGACAGTAGCTTATATTTAGAGACTTGCATGTGTTTTGGAGACCTGTAGTCCAGCACTTCTATTTAAATTAACTTCTTATATCATGTTACTCAATCATTGCACAACTTAGGTGGATTTACCTGCAAAACCATCCTGTGGCATCCTGCAGATGGCAAACCATAAAACCATAAGGATCTCCATCTCTGCAGTTTGTAATGCTTTGTCCCTAGCTTCAAAATTTGTAAGGTGCACAGTGATATTAGCAAAGCAGTCCACTTGGGCTACACAGCTTCTCTGAGAGTTCAGACTAATTGATCGAAGTGTGCTGTCTTGGCTGATCTTTCCCCACTCAGCCTTTGAATGGACTTGGTCCAGACCCATTGTTCAGAGCTTGCTCATCCACACATAGCCAGACAGTGTGCTGTGAGTCTTAAGTATTCCTGGAGTGATTTTCTCTGTATCATGTAAAAATCCTCTGCCTGGGATGGGAACCGAGCTGCCACCGCAGTACTACGAGCATGAATCTATCTGTTCTAGGTTTTTAAGTGTTAGGTGTGAAGAAGGATCAAATATATCTGGAGGTGTTATATACTTGATAACTTTGTATTCTGATCTCTACCAAATGCCAACAAATGAATTTCCTGCCATTAAAACAGGTGAGGAGCATTCTGGCTGATGGCCTCTATAAAAAAGACAAATATGCAATCAGTAAAATGTTTCTTCTCTCTAAGTGCGGCTAGGATAAAGTGTCACTACAATGCACAAATCTTCACAACCTTTTCAGCTCAGACATGCCCCATTAATAGTAAAACAAAAGCAAATAGAACTGAAGCATCTACTTTCCTGAGAGATCATCAAGGTGCTTATTTATTCATTTAGACATCTCACCTGAAAAGATATAGGAATCACTTATCTGTCTGTAAATTAGAGGTAAAAGTATTGGCAATGATAAATTTCTTTCAGTATAAATCCTGGATTTCCCTGAGAGGATCTTGTTTGGTTTTTCATCCTGCTTTTCATTTAGCTTTTTATGAAATTTCAACTTTTATGCTTTAGATCAAAATAATTAAATTTCCTTCCCTGTGGAGGAATGACAGGCACATTTTTATATTTACTATCATTGAGAAGAAACTATTCCCTTTTTCATTATGCAAATAGAGCCAGAAATAATTAGGAAGTATGGTAATAATATATGCAAATCCCAGCACTAACAATTTGTGAGATGTTACTATTTTATGTGATAGCAAAGGGCCTTTGACTTTCAAAGCACATAAATATGTTTTGTAGAACTAGGAGGAAACAAATCCAGATGATATACTCAGTTACCTTCCTAAAAACAAAATAAAAGCAAAGAAAGGTGTGTTAAAATTATCTTAAATTTAGTGACAGATGAGAACAGATCTTCTGGGTCAACTTGTCTCGTTTCCTGGTATCACAGGTTGCTGCCATGCCACATATTCCTTTTGCACAAACTGATGGAGAATGAGCTTTTGCTTTCATGTCTTCTTCTGAAAAGTTTCTCATAAATTGTTCATACTACACATCTTCACAATTTGTGGCAAAAGTTGGTTCCAGTTATGTGGACAACTTTCATTTAGCATAAAAATATTGTTTCTTTCATGATTTATTTATTTATTGGAGGAAAACAATCAAAATACTCTAAGCTTCTATTTTTCTGTACTGACGAAGGTAAGCTGACTTTATCTTGCAGTTAGGTTCTTTCTGAATGTTTTGACATCTCTTCCAGTCCTTATTGAATTTGGAGGGATGAAAACTTTGTCCAGAATCCCAGCTGGAATTTTCTTTGAACCCTGTTGATTTGATGTAGCAGTTTCTGAAAATACTGGTGTAATATAACTTGCAGTCATTGCTACCCATTTATAATGACATTAATGTGGTTGAACCTGACCTTTAACTGCACAAAGTTCATTTGTATAACTCCTAAGAGCCTTAAAACAGAGTGGCAAACCCTGAGTATCAAGCTCTGGATGAAGAATATCACTGTCATACACATCTCGTGAGAGACATCGAGAGGATGGGATCCCAACATGAGGGTCTGACCAGGACCCTGGCCATGTGGGGTCCCTGTATTACCTTGGTGCATGGAATACACTATTGTGTTCAAAGGTCGGAGGTTCAGTAAGAGACATTGAAGAATCAGGAAATGTGTTATGGATATGTGAGCTGGACAGATGGTGCTTCCATGTGAACTTCTCATATGTAGGCCTGAAATGTAGGGAGCAAAAAGGTGGTCCAGAGCCACCCTCTCCAGTTCTCCCTCCATCCTTGTGTGGAGTGAGAGAATAAATAAAAATCAGGCTCCCTCTGTTCACACACTCAAGACTTATCAGGACTTGGCTCCTTATCAGCATTGCTTTTTCTGAGCATCCATCATTCATATAATTTTTTTGTCAAATCTTGAGTCCCTGAAGGAATAGTGCTCACTTTAAAAAAACTTATATGAACTCAAATTTGCATTTCCCATTTCACTCTTCCTTTCTAAGTACAATGTAATTCAGACCCATTTAACTGATATAAATTACATTTTAAAACTAGCTAGTTAATTATGCTAGAGATAGATATCTCAAAAAAGAAAAAAAGACGGAGGAAAAGTAACAGAATGGATTAAATAGAATATAGTCCCTATATTGAAAAAGAAAGCTGTAATTTTTAAGCAATCTTTAATAATAGTCAGCCCTTCTGATGTAGCTTAGTTTAATGTCAAATAAAGCAGTCTGAAATAACATTTTTCAGGTTTGGTAAAATGAAAAATTGAAGCATGGAAATACTATGTACAACTAAGTCAAAAATGTTTTTCAGAATGTTCAGCAACAGTGCTAAACAAAAACAAATGAAAAATACATTTTACTGTTAGGTAAACCTTATATGGTTTGCTCTGTGTGCTTCTAACCTCTTTGTCTAACCTCAATTTTCTTTTGATTTCAGTCACTATTTGTAAGACCTATTTTTCTGAATTAAGGTCTAGAAAA
This sequence comes from Atrichornis clamosus, assembly GCA_013400975.1. Lineage (NCBI taxonomy): Eukaryota > Metazoa > Chordata > Aves > Passeriformes > Menuridae > Atrichornis > Atrichornis clamosus. Next base: position 35,270 of record WBMZ01008454.1, on the reverse strand, counting down.
TTCACATGACCATCAAGCAGTGCCTCCCCGTTATCTTCTTCTGAGGTGAGAAGCAGATCACAGCATCCAAGAGAAATTAATCTCAGCCTTGGCAAATAACTTCCTGCATCTCCTGATGGACATGAGTGTTCAAGCAGAACGTGTAACCTGGCTCTCATGCTTGCAGCTAGAGAGAAACCTTCCAAGCTAACAGTGCCCCTTAGTGAATCTGGAATCCTGGGGCATTTACTTAATGTCTATTTGAAGCAGTTTGTGTCTAAAAGGATGAGAGCTAGTTACATCACTGAGGCCTTTTTATGATTGCAAATGAGATTTCTACATTCCCAAAAGGTGTTTAACTGCTTACTCTAGTTGATTTCAAGAGGAGCTCAGGATTTAAATTCTTTAGACCATTCTGAAAGTTCTGTCCTGCTTAATTAATGTCTGTTCAGTGTTTTTTTAAAATGTGTATAAATGTGAAGTATCCTTGCTGTTCATTAAATATCTATGCACCAGATTGAAGGGTATTTATGTGAAATATATAGCAAAGACTTATGAAGAAGTGATCAGATGCTTGGATATGAATAATTTTGTGTGCACAATTTACACATTGAAACAGAAATAGAAATCACAAAATACACAGCCTGAAACAAATAGTTCAAGCATTTACAGTTGTACTCAAAAGTAGCAAATGTTTAGCTGATATGGATGGGAACAGTGGTCATTTGGACTTAATGGAATTCAGTTAAAGATTGTGCAAATAAAAATCAAAGAAAAAAATTAGAGCTCCTGATTTCCTCTGCCGTGGCTAAACAATGGTTTAGGACTTAGGAGCTTTTCTTATACATAATGTACCACCCTAATTTCCCAAGAGTATCAGTAGAAGGTGTTCAGTGCTCAACACTTTTAAGAAATCAGGTCACCTTTGTAAAAGATTATGGGATGGAATTTAAAAAGAGCTCAACATGAGGTTGTAAAAGCATAGAGAGGGTGGAAGCACACACAGAGTGGAAACAAGGACAGGTAACCTGGAATGATACAGAAACATTATCTGGTCATCCAGGAACAAACTTAGGTAAGCTAAAGCCCTTCTGGAATTGTGTGTAGCCAGGGATATCAAAGACAAGAAGATCTTTTCCAGGTACATAGCTGACAAAAGGAAGGCTAAGGAAATGTGGGCCTATTGCTCAGCAAGAGCAGGGACCTGTTAGACAGGACATGGCTGAACACCATCCTTGTCTTGGTTTTTACAAACAAAACCATACACCAGGAGTCTCAGGTCCTAGAGGTAAAGGATGGAGCAAGGAAATTGCTCAGTGGGAAAGAATCAGGTTATGTAATATTTAAGCAATTTGGACATACATAAATTCATGGACTCTGATAAGATGTACCCAAGAGTATTGAGAGAGCTGGCAGCTGTCATGGCAAAGCCACTCTCAACAACCTTTGATCAGTAGTGATGACTGGTGCTTGAAGTCTAGAGGAAAGTAAGTATGACTCTTGTCTTCAAGAAGGAGGACCCAGGGAACTTAAAGATGGTCAGCATCACCTTGATCCCTGGGAAGGTGAAGGATGTAAAACCATTTCCATGTACAAGGACAAGAGAATCACCAGGAATGTCAGCATTCATTCAACAAGGAGAAGTCATGCTTGACTAACTTGATAAACGTGTATGCTAAAATGACTGGCCTGGTAGATGAAGGGAGGCAGTGGACCTTATCTACTGGACTTCAGTAAGGCCTTTCATACTGCCCCCATAAGATCCTCATAGATAAGGTGTTCATGTATGGGCAGGTTAAGCAGGCAGTGAGGTGGAGTAAGAACTGTCTGTATGGCTGGGCCCAGAGTGTGGTGATGAGTAGCACAAAGTCTGCTTGGAGGCCAGGAGCTAGCAGTGTACCCCAGGGATCCATACTGCATCCAGCACCATTTAACATCTTCATTAATGATCTGGGTAATGGGGCAGACTATCTTCAGCAAGTTTGCTGATGTCAAAAAACTAGGAGGAGTGGCCATCCAGAGGAACTACGAGAGGCTGGAGGAATGGGCTGAGAGGAACCTCATGAAGTCCAGCAAGAAGAAGTGAAAAGTCTTGCACCTGGAGAGGAACAACTCCAATCACCAATTAATGCTAGAGATCACCCATCAGAAAAGCATCTTGGCCAAATGTTCTGGTGCACACCAAGTTGAACATGGCCAGCAACGGGTCCTTGCCACAAAGAAGGCGAATAGAATCCTGGGCTACATTGAGCAAAGTATTATCAGCTGATTGAAGGAGGTGATCCTTCCTCTCTCTTCAGCACTGTTGAGGCCACCACATCTGTGCTGTTACCCAGTACAACAGAGATTTGGACATACCAGAGAGATTCCAGTGAAGAGCCATCAAGATGATTGAGAGACTGGAGCAACCCTCCCATGTATGAGGAAAGTCTGAGAGAGCTGGGACTGTTCAGCCTAAAGAAGAGTAGGCAACTCCAATATTTATTATTTAATAATAATTTTATTATTTTATTTATTTTTTTATTTCAGTTCCAAATATATATACACATATATATATATAAAAAACAACATAATGGATTTAAACACTGTTTTTCTTTCTTGTTTTTTTTTTACCTGTTTGCTTATCAGGATCTTTTTTAGCCATATTTCAAAAATCTACATCTAGGTAAGAAGTCCACAGTTGCTCTTAATTTTGGAATACTTAGCTCTTTCTGAGAACCTTAAGAAAGAAAAGTATCAGCTAATAGACTCCTTTTGAAGTGATGAATAATATGCAATTAGGATTATTCCTGCAGCTGTTAGATGTCAGTATTGTTCTATGTAAGTCCAACTGGACGTAGATTTCTACAGCTGTAAGCAAGACAGCTCTTCAACTGTAGTGTGGAAGAGCTGGCTGTTGGTGTTCAGCACCTCATCTATTAACAAGAGACTTTAAATTACATACTCAGTGGAGCAGTAATCATTAGAGCAGACTCAAGATGCACAATAGAGATTTAATTTCACTGGAACTGTTCCTAATGAAATTCTGTATGGTGCAGATTATTTGAATTACCATTTTGGGTAGGCCAAAAAATAGGTGTATGGAAAAAAAATGGTGCTGTCTAAAGGGAATCATTAGGATCCATTTCAAAAATTAAAATCAGATATGATATGTGGATTGGGCAGCCTGATTTTTTTCAACTCATAATGTATTTAACCTTTATGTTTTGTTCATGTATTTGATTTTCTGCTGTCTGTGTAATGAAATGTCTTTTTTTCTTCCTAAGCTTTGAACACTGCTGCATAATACCCTGGGGAGTTCTCCAAGGTTATTAGATCCATTGCTTTGCTGCAAGTTACTAGAGGCTACACTAACTCCCTCCTCTGTTTGGAAAGCTTCTATATTTCTGGTCCTCAGCAATGAATAATATGATTAGTACCTTAGGGAATACAAACAAAAACATTAGCAAAGTACATTTTCCAATATTTAAGAGGAAAGCCAATCGTCAAAACAAAAGTTGCATGTTCTTGAACACTGTCTAATAACATTAACCTGAAATCACTTGATTTAATTGCCCTGTTAAGCAGTTTATTGCATTACTTATGGGATAATAGAATGAGTTCAAAGTGGGTTCATTGCATTATCTTATAAACAATGTACCACATCATTAAACAAGATGATAGAAATCGATGTATTTTATAAGAAACAATTATGAAGGCTCATGTAAAGTCTCTAATGTGAATAGTAGAAAGACCTCACTGTGACAAGGGGAAAAACGGCTTTTGTAAGGATAAAAAGACAAAGCAATGTCTAACTATAATTCCCCCAAATCAGATTAGAAGCACAATTCTCCAAAATTGTCGGTTTGCCTCTAAGCTTATATACTGTCCTAAGTCTTCACTCCGAACTATACGGAAATCTCTTGCTTGGCTTGCAGATAATGATTTCTAACAGGTATCTTGTCAGTTTTGTTCTTAGGGAATTTAGCACAGATGTGTAACAATCTTCCAAGCATCTAGCTTGCAAGCGTGTGATGATCTATTTTGACTGTGTGTCCGGAGGGAATGCAAATAGAAATGTTCAGGAGAGTCCAAAGATCAGCTGATCCAATCTATTCTGGAAGAAGTAATTTCGTGATGTCTGAGGGAACTGACAGTGCAGAGAGAAATACTGGCTCAATATCACCTTAGTGACCCTCTGCCTGGTGTATCTGCCCTTGCTTGTCATGACATCTTCACACTTGTTTTGCTATAACCCTGGGAATTTATAGACATGTGTATGAATGAGGGATCCAATTTTGTTCTACATCCCTTCAGAAATGAGAACAGACCAAAATATTGGAATACCCTTCCAGGGAGCAGAGCCAAAGTGGGAGTCGTTCAGTGATCTGACAGTGATCTGCAAAGAATTTCGTTGCTGAGCTTCAGAGTCTGAAGGTTATGGGGGAAGAGAGTCCATGAGATGTCAGAACCCCTGGCCAAATGCTGTTCCCTACATCAGGAACATTTCATGCTCCACCTTTCAGTAGCTGCTGCAACAGTGCCCATCTCACTCACACTGCATGCATTTCCACATGTACTTTAGGGGATTTCAAATAAACAAGGCAATTTTCAGAGCGGGTAACCAATGGAGAAGGGATTAGCTTAATAAATCTGCTTCTTTCCTGGTTTGCAACTCAACTGAGCAGTGCAGAGAGTTCAGAGTCGAATTTTGACAAAGAGCATTTTTCCCTTGTAAGAGTGAAGTCCTGACTGTAAAAAATAGTAGCAGACAATGTAACTTGGCTTGCAGTGAAAACATAGGCTACATTCCTCCCAGTAAACTATACATTTATTCTCTTAGAATTTTTAGATATATTTCAAAAAATGAAAATAAATTTCCCTCTAATACAAGGGTGTGTTTTTTGTGGAAAATTCTTAGGTGGGAGGAAGAAGCTCCAGTCAAAACGATTTGGCCAGAAATAATGCTGGTGTCATTTGTCTGAAGGTTTGGTACGGTATGAGAAACAAAATCTCTCTACATCACAGATATTTTCCAGAAAGATGATCTCATATTATGACAGCTGCACCAAAGCCATGGTTTATTGGCTGTAAATGTTTATGAGAATGTTCAGTATGAAAAAACTGATTGGTTTCACGTACACTACTTGTAGGACCATCAGATAACTGCTTTTATTTACTACTTCAATAACGTAACTTTACACAAAGTGTCCTGATCTCCTGTGACTAATCTATCTTGCCTTATATCTCCCTCTGAGATTCATCCTCTGACCAGATTTATAGTTTCAGTTAACTTCAGCTTCAAGCATCATCTATCCTGATCCTGCAGTGGAGTTGAATGGGATCTCTTCCGTTCTCTTGCAATGGATGTTGGAAGCACTCCCTGACCTATCTATGAGATCTTGTTAGGGTTCAAGTAGAGCCATGCCACTGTTTGAAAATTGGTAGTGCAACAGAGATAAATCATCCTACTATTACTCCCATTTCTTCACTGGAAGGGTTTTCAAGCATTGGAACAGGCTGCCCAGGGAAGCAGTTGAGCCACACCCACCCCTGGATGTATTTGAGAGATGTGTGAATGTGGCCCTTAAGAACACAGTTTAGTGGTGGACTTGGATCTGTTATGTTAACGGTTGAATTGATGATTTTAAAGGTTCTTTCCAACCTAAAGTGTTCTGATCCTTTTTTCCTCTAAATGTAAAGAATACCTAAGGTCAGTAGATGAATGTTTTGAGTCTATACCAAAAGATATATAAGTTCTTTATACCTGAAGAACTAAACATCAGGAAAGAGGGGTACTTGGCACATAACATATGCATATAGGGGTTCCCTAGGTGCATGGCAAATACAACACTTCTGGGATTGTTCAGATTCTCTGTGCCTGTGATACATGCAGGACTTGGGCATAGCAGGCAGTCTGATACAGATCATGGGGGGTTTTTTCAGATTTAGTCATACTGGAAATCCTGATATTATGTTAGCAAAATATCTAATTCTGAATTCATGTTTAAACTCTGAACAGATCCTATCCTGATCATTAAAATTCTTGTAATTTTAAGAGAGTTGATGTTAATGTGGTCACTGAACAGGTATATCTTGACTGCTCCCACTTCTATGGCCACTCACTTTGGAAGGAATCCTTTTGTGAACCAGGAGACTTTACCTCCTTGTCTTTACCCTTCTCCCCTAACACAAAATTATGTTCAGTAGCAAAGTCACTGAAACAAGGAGCCCCTGATATCCTTGCTTTTGAAAGAGTTTGTAGCTTTAGCTTTAGTTGAAAACCTCCCTTGCAGAGTTCGTCTGTGTAGATAGGGAAGTTCATCTGTGTAAATTGATAAGGAAGTGCTCTTTACAAGAGTGGGGCAGAGATTTTACTGTCTGTACGAAGAGTCAAAACCCCTATATTGACTCTTCTGCCACTCAAAGAGTTATGGACTATCGTTGTAAGATGTTTTACAAGTTATTTAGAATGAGATAGTAGTTGCTTGACAAAAAGTAACATTAGTCTTAGTTTGATTCTTTGAAATCAGTGATTTGACTTCAACTTTGCCAATGGGGAATATTCAGGAAAGGTCTGACATGCTCCCAAAATTCTAGCAGGAGCAGATTAAAACATAACAGCCACATGAGCCTAATCAATCAACATTGGCATTGAAATTGTCCTTCTCTTCTGCTATCTGGAAGAAAATAATCAGAGAAATTCAATGCTTTGTCTTTTATTAATTTATTTTTATCTTTAGAACACAATTTCATTACTCGAATTAGGCTTCAATTGTCTGGTTTTAGCCCTCATACTTGGCAGGACATATTAAATAAGGTTTCCAGAATTTAAAGGCTAACACAGTAGTATGGTTGTTAGGCCATCTAAAAGTTAAACAATTGTAAATAGACAAAATTGACATCAGATTTTACTGTTCTATTTTCATGCAAAACTGCTGAAAGATTTCAGATCAACTTTTCATGAGATCAGAGTACTCAAGAGTTTTCATACTGGGTTAAGTAAATTTTCTGGCTGTATCTTGTCTTAGACAGTGGTCAGCAATGGATGCTTAGAACAGTATAAGGATAATAATTCATTAAATTGAAATGTCTGAAGCTGTCTTATCTGTGTGTCGTAGAATAAATCTATGGAGCTGCTCCTGAGCTGCTTTGTATACAGCTTGGAATTGTGATTAAGGTAACAAGTGATTTCATCTTGCCATAACAGAGTGCACTGTTTTAGAGAAGCTCAGTGCAAACACCTTTCAAATACGCTCTAGCTCCAGGAGGGGAAGGCAGTAAACACCTTCGTCCTCCATACCTGCCTTCTCAGTATCTAAAACCTGGACAAACATGTGGTGATCCTCCCCTACAGATGCCCTGCCAGCTCCTGGGAGCCACAACCACCCTGAGCAGACTATAGATGGAGCTGCAACCCACCAGTTCAAGCTTTTGTCAACACAAAATCCCTGCTTATTCATCGCATAATTCAAAGGGAATATTGGCTTACGGTCCACCTGAAAACATTGAGGGCTGAGTGCCACAGTTTATCTTTAGATCAGATAGAGCTGTGTTGGCCCCAGGGAGGCTGAGGCAAAGGGAAAAACTAATTGGAGTAAGATAGTGCAAGTAGTTTTCTCATTATTCTTTGTGAGCAGCAATGGAATTTTACATGTTCATGTGCTAAAACCCAATGAATATTTTTTCTGAAGAACATTTGTCATTCTAACTCCACCTTTCCAAATTTTGCAGGAAATAAATTTACTACATTTCTATAATTTGTGCCAGCCAGCAAAACTAAAACCCCTTACAAGCCTTAATGAATTTAGCTTTTTGCATTTCAACATGAAGAGGAGGATGACAGAAGAAAATTAGTGTAGTTACATAAATGAAGCACTTTGGTGCATGGTGCACTCAGCATTTTAACAAGTAGCAGAGGTGAAAAAGGATATTTTTCAGCATTTATAGTACTGATAACCTGGATTTGGTAGACCAAAAAAAAAAAAATTATAGAAGTGGAGATTATCTCAAGGGTACCAAATAGAGAAATCTGTCTATCTTGCGTATGCTGGATGATACGTTAGAAAAACTGTGCTTAAAATCCAAACAGCAGATTGGAAAATTGCTTGATATCTGAAAAAAAAAAATATTATCACTGGGAGCGTAGAACTCAGCCTTCCACAGAACAATCGGTCATTTTATTCAGTTCAGTGGCTTATGAAAAACTGATACATAAGCTTCATAATAGACTTAATATTTTTGAGGTTGCCTGATCTGACATGGTGAGTGCAGAAAGACATCACAGAAGAGACTTATAGTACTCAACACTACTCTTATTCACAAAGCCCAGATGAAAAGGGATTTGCATGGAAGCAGTAAGCAGGTTAAGAGCAAGGATGAATCTTCCTTTTAACTTGCAAGCAGGGAATGAGGTAATTTGTAGTTTCTAACCATAATCTATGAACTACTCCACAACAACCTTGCTAATACAAGCACGTACCCTGTAAGAGTATGGGTCCAACTCACTCTAGCATCATGAGCAACAAATTCTTGTGGGTATAGCATATTTCCCATATTCCCTAACCCAGATGGGTTGCTGAAATGCTGCATTATTCCTGTGTTTCCTTCCAGCTCCCCCTGGTCACACAGATTGCTGCAGAATCTGGGTAACAGACTTTGAGAATGCCAGCTGTGAAATGAAGGAGAGAACAGGAATTACTTCATACTATCTGTTTCTCCTACCTTTTCTATTTTTTTTAAGTGATTACTTTCACACTCTGACTGTAACATGTGAAGAGTGAGATATTTGATCACCTTGACCTCTCACAAGTTTTTATACAATGAATATTTACATACGCACCAAGATATATGAACATACACAAAGATATGCATGGGAATATAGTTAAAAACATGTGTGCAGATCCATGTATTCATTCACACAGAAAATCACCTAAAATGGAGACAGAAAGTAACTGTCTTGTTCCATTGAATCAGAAACTCCAGTCACAGAAAGCCACTGACAGATATAAACACATATGGGCTCTGCTCAGTGTTCAAGTCCTTATTAAGTGCATAAACCAAAGAATTAGCATAGACAAGCATCAAATCCATTGTGTGTTCAGGCTGCTGTTGATCTTTTCCTGTTTTGTGGAAGCATAGATCCAGAACCTCTGGATAAAAACAAAGCTTTGTGTGTGAAAAAGACTGCTCTCCTGCATATTCATGCCAAGCTTATCCCATGAGCATTTGAAAGGCTGATTAGTTTTATCAGCAGTAACGTGCAGTTGTATAAACCTGCATTAGCAGGTTTCTTGTTAGCCCACAACAGCCTCATTTTTAAATGATCCCTACTTCCTCAGGAAGTGCACTTGAAACTAACATACTTAAAAATTTACTTCAAATGAGAAAAAAATATGTTTCTGTGGTAAAACAATAATGCAAGTAGAGACCTTGTCTTCATACTTTTGCACATGCTGGAAAATTTAGGGCTGGATTCCATTAGATGATCAACTGGGAGTTGATGCAGCCTAATATTTCTCTTCAGTTTGGCTCCCTTGGCTCCTCAGACATCTGTTCCCTGGAGCTTCAGGTAGACAGTTAGCAGATTCAGACAGACAGGATACACTGGAAAATTACCTCTTAAATCTCAGAAAATGGAAGTCCTGTGAATATTGCCTTTCAGGAAAGATTTGATCCTGATTTTCAGAAGCTCATTTTTTTACTTGAAAACTCCACATGTGACCCAAGTAATAAACAATTTTTCAGGGAAGAAAATGTCATTTTCCAGTCATCTTTAGTCCTTTGCCATTCCCTGGAGTTTCTATGTGACACCAAGAACAAAAGCATCCCAAAAGATTGGAAAGTTTAAAAAGTCTTGACTAGTTCTAGGGGAAAAGTCTGGTGGGGAAAAATTCAGAATGCTTCCCATTTCTGCTCACATCTGCTTTGTGAATCTCAGGGGATCTTGAAGCATATGGAATTTCTTCAACAACATTTTTCAATTCATGCTCTTTGCTATTCTGCTCACTATAACATAAAAATGACACACCATTTTTTTAAATTGGTGAGAACAGCACTGCAGGTATCTATGATTTTAGATCTTGGTCTATAACACAGCAAATAGACATCTTTTCTTAGTGAAAATGAATGTACAAATACAGGTTTTGGGCAAGGAATTATGCACAGGTTTTGTGTGTGAAATAGAAAGGGACAGATCAGATTTGGGAAGAGTCTGAGAAATTTGTGAGGCAAACCATCACACTAACATCTTTGGATAGGAGCTTGCCCAAGTCTGGCTGTCTCCATGCGGGCAGAAGAGGTCTCCCCTCCTGCCCACGTGGAAATTCTCTGATATATCTAAGTTGCTTTTGGGTACTTCTCCAAAATCCATTTATGATTTTGTCCAGCTCGTAAATTTCACCATATTTATAGTTTTCCCCTGTTTGATTTTTGTTTGTTTGCTTGTTTGAATCTTGGTTTAGCTCTTTATACACTTAAAACAAATGCAGGGTTCTTTCCAAATGGCTGCAAGACTCTTAGAAGGAGACCTGCATCAGAGGGAGTGACCAGAACAATGAACACTTTAAAGTACATATCTCTGACTAACATAGCCTAGGATGTGCCCTGTTTGAGCTGGGAGCCTGTACTAGCTGTACCATGAGCAGTGACTAGATAATACATAAATAACCACTTTTGTCATTTGTTTTTGTCATTTGTTTTGAATAAGTTTAGGCCATTTAAAAAATGCAGCAAGTTCCTGGGATTCAGAGGGCTGTGCTGACAGCAAATGCATGATAAATGCTGATTAGGATGGAAAATGGCTCAGAACTAACCTGAGTTTTAGACGATCTCATCTTCAGGGCAAGCTGAGCAGAATTGTGGCAGCCACAAATGATTAGGACCATTCCCAACAACAGATAGGCTGGGATAAATGGACACATGTATTGCAGTTCCAGTAGTGACTAACTTTTTTAGTTTAATTCATTAGAAGAATGTTTACAGTGTAAGTTAAAAGTGCTACAGTTTTCCTGGGTTGCTTACTATCCAAGCAATACTTTTTAATCTGTGGCAGAGAAAGTCTGATTTCTTAATATGATGCCATTTTAAAAAAAGAAAGTGAAACATTTTTGACCCAGAGCAACCATAAAGCAAGAAAGAAAATAATCCTTAAATTACTTAGAATAGGTGCTAAAATTTAGGTTTTAAGATAAAAGAGAAAGTGGACTGTATTAATACCACTGGTAGTCCTTTATCTTTAAAAATCAGTGCAGATTGCACCTTTCCTTTGGCTAGAAAAGCTGCAGCTACTGCTCTGCATTTGATTCAGCCAGCAGAAACACTGCCCTCAGCAGAGGGCATGATACCCACTCAACTAGCATCAACAAAAACAGTAGGATGATCATTTGATGTTCACAGAATTTCCTGGAAACCATACCCTACAAATCATTAATAGACATGCTCCCTCTTCAGCTCCACGCATCTGTAGCATTGATTTTTGACAGAACATGTCCAGATGACTTTCTTTTATCCTTCCTTTTTTTTTTTTTTCATTTAATGTTGTAAGAATAATTTGAGGAAAAGAGGTTAAGAGGTAACTTGCCTACATTTATAAGTACATTTATAAGTTCTCTCTCAAGAGAGAGACAACTTCTAACTGTTCAAGGCTCTTTAATCTGTGGATGGTACAATTCAATGACTGAAAGTTGAAGCCCAACAAAATTAAACTAGAAATGCACTGTACAAGTTTAGCGACAGGGGTCAGGACAAGGTGCCTAGAATGTATTTTCCATCACTTGAAACCTCTGACCCAAGTAAAGCCTTTGAGTCTTTCTAAGACGTGTTTACAGTCAAGCAGAAATTGCCTGGATCATTACAGGAATTAGTGGGTATAATTCCATGGCATGCATTAGGGAGAAGATTCATGTAGACACTTAGATTGGACTCAAGAGCTAAACTATCAGGAATTATGTTTATTGGCTGTTTTCCTTGTTTTGCCTATATAATATTAAATTTTATGCACTCCTTTTCTCAGATATGTGGGGTACTAGCACAGCAGTGACACAGGTGAAGTGAGCAGCCTGCCCAGAACAGAGGCAAAGCCTTTGCCTGGATCAGTAACTCAGTTCTTGTGGATTCTGATCTTGTAGGAATAGAAGAGACCATCCCTGCTATTCCTATTCTTTCTTACAACTATATTGTTGCATTAGTTGCCACAGATATCAATGACATTGGCAAGGAATATGGAAGAAAGGAAGATGTCTTTGCAGTACTACAATAGATCTTTTTATTATGCATAAGAAGTCACCTATCAGATGAGATACTGGATCTGATAGTCATCAACACGTGTGAGCTAATTGGGGATGTCAAGACTGGAGGCAGCCTAGGCTGTGGTGATCATGCATTGGTGGAGTTTTCAGTCCTGAGGGATACAGGTCCGGTAAGGAGTAAAGTTAGGCCCCTGAGCTTTAGGAGACTGTCCTCAGTGACAAGGGAGTAGAAAAGAGCTGGCAGGTCTTTAAGGAAATCTTCCATAAAACACAAGAACTAGCAATCCCCAGGAGCAAGAAATTGAGCAAATAAGGTAAGAGACCAGCATGGCTGAGTAGGAACTTGCTTATCAAATGAAAGGAAAAGAAGTATATACACAGACAGTGGAGACAAGGATAGGTAACCTGGGAAGAGTATGGAGATGAAGTTCAGTGGTGTAAGATTGGGATGTGGAAGGTTAAGGTGCAGCTGGAACTGAACCTGGCAAAGATGCAAAGAATAACAAGACAGGCTTCTTAATCAGAAAAGGAATGTCAAAGATGATGTACTACCCTGATAAACAACCCTGGTAAACTGGTAACAGTGGATGAAGAGAAGGTTGAGATACTCAACAAATTTTTTGCCTTAGTCTTCAATGGCAACCTCTCTTCCCACACCTCTTGAGTGGATGGACAGCAGGATGGGGACTGAGGGAGCAAAGTCCCACCCACTGTAAGAGAAGATCAGGTTCATGACCACATGAGGAACCTGAATATACAAAAGTCTATAGGACCCAAAGAGATCCATTCCAGAGTCCTAAGGGAATTGACTGTTGTAGTTGCACGAGCCTCTCTCCATGATATTTGAAAAGTTGTGGCAGTCAAGGGAAGCCTCAGGTGATTGGAAAGGGTGAAAAATTGTACCTATCTTTAAAAAGGGTGGAAAAGAGGACCCTGAGAACTCCATAGTTCTGTCAGCCTTGTCTCTGTGTCTGGGAAGATCATGGAACAGATCCTCCTAGAAGCTGTGCTAAGGCACATGGGCGGAGAGGTGATACGGGACAGCCAGCATGGCCTCAGCAAGGGTGAATCCTACCTGACCAACCTGGTGGCCTTTTATGTTGGAGTGGTTATGTCAGTGCCCAAGGGAAGGGCTAGGATAAGTGGACAAGATGTCATGTATCTGGACACTGCATCTGGCTCTAGGGTATCCAGGACAGGAGGGACATTGACCTGTTAGAGTGAGACTGTAGGAGGGCCATCAAGATGATCAGATGGATGGAGAACCTCTCTTATGAGGAAAGACTGAGAGCACTGGAATTGTTCAGCCTGGAAAAGAGAAGGCTTGGGCTTTACTTAATTGCGGCCTTCAAGGAAGCCTACGAGAAAGATGGAGAGAGACTTTTTTGCAACAGCATGTAGTGACAGGACAAGGGACAGTGGCTTCAAACAGAAGGAGAGTAGGTTTAAAATAGATGTTAGGATAAAATTATTTACTGTGAGTGTGGTAAGGCAATGGAACAGGTTGCCCAGAGAAGCTGTGGATGCCCCATCCCTGAGAGCGTTCAAGGTCAGCTTGAATGGGGCTCTGAGCAACCTGGTCCAGTGGAAGGTGTCTCTACTCATGGCAGGGGGTTTGGAACTAGATGGTATTTAAGGTCCTTTCCAACCTAAATCGTTCTATGATCCTAAGATTCTATTCTTCTATTATTCTGTGATTCTATGTTTATCTTCTCTTTCTCTGAAGCAAGAAATTTAGAAAGTTTGCAAACATCTGAGACAAAAAGGAAGCATTCATGTTATCTGAATGCTTGGACATGAGTTTTAACATTTTCTAAGATTTATATTCTTGGCTGGAGGAGGATGTTGTACAGTACCTTAATTTCATTTCTTTCAAAATATTGGTTCTATTCTCCTAAAATAATATGTTCTGTCAGATAGAATCAAGAATGACACTCAGAGGAAGAATCACTTGATAAGATGTAGGTATCTCCATCTTCAGTAGCCCCTTTAGGTTTTATTTATAAATCAGTGAGAAGAAAAGGCTATTTTGAGGGCATGATTTATCTACTTCTAACATCTCTGTATGAAGCAAACAGACTGTATGCTAAGTGTGCTTCTGTATTCCCAGTGATTATAGAAAGAGCTGTCCAGACAAGCAGATTTAGTTGTCTAAATTCAGATGACGGATTTCAATCTTACAGTACAAAACATATGGGCACTGCAGTTTAGATTCATTTTGGTTTTCACAAAAAGGATCAGGTCTCTCCTCATTTCGTTTAATTGACCTTCACTCTCTGTTTCAGAGGTTTGGTCTTATTGAGAGTTGAGGAGAAGAGAAGATGCAAATACTCCTAAACTCACTTAAACTTTCTGATATCACCAGCCACAAAATCCAAGAATACTATTGCAGAAAAGGTGACTTGAGCATGAAGATACTAACTGAACATTTTAGAGTAACTATATGTGTGCTCTAGTGCAAAATCCACCAAAGGCAAAGGGAAACTTCAAGGTTTGATCTATAATTTTTATCTCCGGAAACTATTGAAAAGAAAGGATGATTAGTAAGCTGTAAAAGAATGAGAGATAAATTAAGATTCCTGAAGTTTTTTAGTGTTCTAAACCAGACAGTTCTCACCGCTCAATTCCTTATTTTTCTTCTTCCAGTTCCTACCCATTTAAAAAAAAATCACTAACTGTGCATATTTAGAAAGAGTAAGGAAATTCTTGAGTTCTGGCTTATTGTATTGCTATGCTAAAGAGGATAAATGGGCCATAGTGTGGTAACCTAGTTACATTTGTTATTTATGGAAGCTTCTGATTTAGTCAAATTAGCTTGTCAGTAAGGCAGAGAAACAGTGCACAGAATTTCTAGATGCTAAATATAGAAAGTAGAAGTTGTAGGAAAAGCAATGTGATAAGCTATTGTCTTTGTGTGAAAGAGTAGATAAATGTGTCACTAATGATGGCTTTATAATGAACATTCACGTAAGCATTCAGTTAAAGTTTCAGATGGAAATATGGCTTTGGCACCCTTTTTAGGTTTTAACCATTTGATTTTGCTACTTAATGGACTTTTAGCATAGTATTCCTGCAAAAATTTATGCTTACCACTGATGGTTTGCTCTGCGGCATCCATCCTGCTGGATTAATGAGCAATATTTAGAAATGTTGCCTGAAGCTCGGACTTGGGTGGCAATAGTTTTGACCAGTAGGTTGTCTGGAGCAGATCATTCCTCCCTCGGCCTCAGCTGAACATGCATGCCGGCAAGCTACAAGATCCATAAAAAATTCCCATCAATTCCTCATTCTCTTATGTAATTCCCCTTGTACAGAAGGGTACAAATCAATTCTCTTCTTTCTCTAGCAATGCTGGTAGCCCTTGTATGGGCTGAAGTGAAAAAATACTTATTGGGCAAAAGTGCTTAGAAGTGATCAAGCTCCCCTCTTCATTAAGGTTGTAGCTACCATTAAGGCACTCAAAGGAACAGCCAGAGTTCATTGAGAAAAGCAATTGCAGAAAGATTTCTAACTGTAGTCTGTAAATTTGCAAAACCTTGTAATATGGGGATGCTTAGATGTATTAGATATATTTCCAAATTGCAATAATAATTCTAAACTGACTAAAACTGAAGCAGGGCCATATATTTGTCAGTTGGACTACATAGTTTGATACCACCCAATGATCCTGGACCTTGGATGCTGACAGGAAAATCAGAGGTGACAGAGAGCAGAAATTTCTTTCCAGATGAGCTATGTGAAAATGGGGGAAAAAATACTCTGGGGTTCATGTAGATCACATGTACAGTTCAGATTTGCTTCCTTATAGAAGCATTTTCAAAAAAAGAATTATTCATCATTCCTTCAGATGTTATTTGTTGAGCTCCAATCTGCCTTTAAATAATGTTGAAAGCTGCATCTTCAACAGAATCGCCATCTCATATAAGCTAAGCTTGCAGAGAAGAGCACATTTGTTCATAGAGTCATAGAATTGCTTGGGTGGGAAGAGATATTAATAATCATCTAGTTCCAAATCTCCTGCCATGGGCAGGGAAGCCATGCACTAATCAGGTTGCTCAGGGCCTCATCCATCATGGTCTTGAACATTTCCAGGGGTGGAGCATCTAAAACTTCTCTGGGTAACCTGTTCCAGTGCCTCACTGCCCTCACAGTAAATAATTTAATCCTAATATCTAATCTAAATCTCTGGTCTTTTAGTTTAAAACCATTCCCCCTTGTCCTGTCATTGCCTGCTCAGTTGAAAAGTCACGCTACCTCTCTTTTATAAGGCCACTTTAAGTACTGGAAGGTTGCAATGAGTTCTGCCCGAAGCCTTCTCTTCTCCAGGCTGAACAAGGCCAACTGCCTAAGCCTGTCTTCATAGTGCTCCAGCCCTCTGATCATTTTCCAGACACACTCCACTGATCCACAGTTTTCTTTGTCTGAGGGTCCCAGAGCTGGATGCAACACTCCAAGTAGGGTCTCATGAGAGCAGAGTAGGGGAGAAGAATCCCCTCCTCCCCTGCTGGCCAAGGTCCTTCTGACGCAGCCCAGGATGAGGTTGGCTTTCTGGGCTGCGACACACACTGTTGGCTCATGCCCAACTTTTCATCCTCGAGAACCTCCCAGTCCTTCTCCACAGGGCTGCTCTCAATGAGTACGTCTCCCAGTCTGTGCTCATGTCTCGGGTTGCCCTGACTCAGGTGCAGCCCTGCACTTGGCCTTGTTGAATGTAATGAGATCCTCATGTAGCCATTTGTTGAGCTTGTCAGGTCACCCTGGACAACATCTCTTTCTTCTCTTGTGTCGACTGCATTATTGTCATTGTCAAACAACTGCTCTTTACATACTTGTGCATCTCCTGAAGCCAAAGCAATAGCATAATATTTTTCTGCTTATGGAATTTTGGGCAGAATTTAGATTGCCCAGAATGCTCTACAGGGAGAGCTCAACATTATCATTAACCTGCAAAAAGTACAGCCATCAACATGGGCTAGACCCAGGGCATTTTACCTGTGAATGCACATGTACCAAACAAGTACAGCAGCTATGCCAAGATGCATATTCCTTGTGAAAAATGAGTGGAGAGCTAGGAGAACTGTAGACACCTTCATTATCAGTGTCCAGTGAAACACAGATTTCTGTGCCCCTGACAAAGTGATGATACCTTTGCACTGCTCTCTGTCTGAGATGAAGGCTTTGTCCTGCCTTTTGCACAACAGGTATGAAAAGGTTTGACCTTAGCTGAGTGAGACTAATCTCTTGCAAGCTTCTGCTGCAGTTTCTGGGGAGGGCAATTTAGAGCAGGCACCTAAATTAACATCTTGGTAATGGTCTCTGGAGGATCCTATTTCATTCCATTAACTATCGTGGGAGACTAAGGAAGATGTGAGGCCAAATTTAGCCTTTGTGACTGCCTCTCTCCAATTTGAAAATACTGAGTGGCTGGAAACTTCATTCAGCATTCTAAGATTCTCGCATTAATGAGGCATTTTTGGCCTTCTACATAACACTGAGAGAACATGTTTAACCTTGGTCCCTATTCAAAAAGCCCACAATAAGCATCTGCCATATGCTTTCCAGTTATAGCATTTCTCTTGCCTCCACTGGGAGAGTAGATAACTTGAATTATTCACCACTGTTTTGATAATAAACTCCATGATAGATTTTATAGCTTAATTAGGCACGTAATATTTTGATTTAAATATGGCCCATTTATCTGCATTTATTTCATGTGGGATTCATCTCACCTAATTTTAATTATAAAAGTGTTTGCAACCTAGTCAAAGGGATTCTCTGCAAAGTTGATGGAGAAGATCAAGCAATCTCCAGAGCGCAGCAAAAGGAATTTTGTAATAGATATGTGTTTGTAGTACATGGGATGAATTGTCTTTGGGAGATTTTGAAGATTAGATAAACATTCATTACATATCATTATAGCATTTGTCATGAGAAGTCTTAGTTCCATTCCTGGAATTTTGAAATCCACATGTTATAGAGGTATGTTATTAAGGGACAATAATGAACAGTAATAATTTATTAGACTGCAGTAGATAGTTTATAATTAAACAAGGTTTTTTTGTATCTATCTGTGACACTGTTTTGTGGTTCCTGCTGTGTTGTGCTGCAGAAGTGTTTTGCCCTAATTCTTGTTGCCTAAATTTGAAAAAGCTTTATGTGCCACATTTCTATCTTACAATGAGGAAAGAACCTCAGGTTATAAATAAAGTATTTGCAGAAATAGTAAGATTTAAACACTGTGATTCTTTTGCAAGTATTTCTATCACAAGCAACAGAGTTTCAACCCAGAACTGAAGGCATCTTTTGCTCTGGGGAAACTGTTTCAAGTCAATCAGGGCACCATGAATAGGAAGGTAATTGGCACAGAAGCCTTTTTTTTTTTTTTTTTTTTTTTTTTAATAATGCATTTCAGCAGTAGAGGAGGCATTTGTATTCTAGTTAAAAATTTAAAAACAAAGAGGGGATAACAGAGAGAGAGAGAAACAGATGTAAGGGGAGGGGGAAGGAGTTCAGAATATAAAAATACTGAGGAAATTTTTGAGAAAAAATTACTTTTGCGTGGAAATCAAAGTAAGAAAAAGACATTGCAAAGCAATCAAATACATAGGGCTTTTTTGTGTTTGAATAATCAACTTCCTATATTTTCTATGTCAAGATCAATACAGATATAAAGACCTCATTTGATGAAGTTATGCTGCATTGCAACAAAAAGGAAATAACAAAAAGGAAGAATATTTCACACATTGGTTTGTAGCCTGAATCCCCCTGAGTCTGCATTGCAAAGCAGCCCAAAAATGTGTTCATAAGCTTCTTTTTGAAACACCTGGTGCCAACACAAGGCATATGGATCCTTGACAATTCGGATAGTACCTGGAAGAATAGCTCCAAAGACTTGCTTTATCTATCAAAAAGTTATACAAAGCCAATTTGATCTACAGTTGGCTTTCCTATTGATGAGATAGGAATAGAGTGAGGCAAAAATAGATCCCTGATTATTCCTTAGGATTTTACAGTTTATAATGTCTTCATATGGCAACAAAAACTCTTAACAAATATAAACAGGTGTTTTCGCTTAATCCCATTTCTCTTTCATTTTGACACAATCACTTCTTGTAAGAAAAAAATCTGTTAGCATCTGGCATTGAAAGAGCTGGAGTTTTGCTGTTATTTTCAGTTGCTTTTTGTTTTGTTAAACACAGAATGAGTTTAATAAAACCTGTCTCAGTTATAGAATTGCCTGCTAGTATAAATATGAAAAAAAATTATGGCAGCAGTTTGAAGCCTCCTTAAAAATTGAAATCTGATACCACCTACAAAATCATTTTGAATGTTGCTTAAGCAAGATCTGCAGGTGATTGCATATTGCTTTAAAAGGGAAAAGGTCTTGGCCTTTAATAGTAACACATCTATAGAAGAGCTACAGGACTCTTCATCTAGAACTTGGTTCTCACCAAGGCAACTTGGTTTTCACCTTTTCCGCTGTTATATTTCTCTGGGGAATATTACAAAAGAAGAACAAATTTAAGATGCTCTAAAAATATTCTTCTGCAATTAGCAAGCAATATACAATACTGTTCTAAAAATGCCAAAGATAAGGTGTTTACACTGCATTATTGTAACTCCTGCCCTCTACAGTTTCCTACAAGGAGGAAAAAGAAAAATGTCACAGTTTTTAACTAAAAATACTTTAAAGAGATAAGATAAACAGTATTAAATATTTATGCCCTAGGTGCATCAGGATTGATTTCCTTTTTGGATTACTGCAAATAGAACTGCTAAAGACTCAGTAATTATTCTTGAAGTAAGACCTTGGTGCCGTAGAGATGGTGGCAGTCTGAAAGTTTTGTGCAAGTACAAAACTTTGAAAGCTCCCAGTTGTGTTTTGAGTGACCCCATATAATGTCAAACAGAACAGGAGTTTTGCTGAGGCAAATCAAGCTCTCTTCTTGGTGCACAGCAACGCTAAGGAAGAGTGGAGAAATCAAATCTTGCACTCAAGATCTCTGTTTATACGGGATACAAGGATTTAGATACGTTCTGTGAAACTGAAATAAAATTAAAACACAGTGCTGATCTTTCTGTATGAGTGCGTGAAGGATATCTGAGCACAGTAGGAATGCAAAGATCGACCTATAGAGCTCAGAGCTACTTTACATGTTCACCAACTCTATAGTCTGCAACTAACTGATATAACTTGTTTCAGCAGTTTAAGTTACCTTGAACAAAATGCTTTAGGGAACGAGTTCTTTGAGATGAGATGAGTTTCTATTGCCTTTTCAGGCAAGACTTCAATATTGTTTTCTCTTCTGCCCTTAAGAAAGAACTGGTAATGCCATGTAGAGGCTATAGGTAGTATAGATCTGTAGGAAAGAGAAATAGAGGCGAGAAAGCTCTACCTCTGATGAAACAATTTGATTTTTTTGTTGTTATTTTTGGGGTTGGTTTTCGTGTTTGTATTTTTGGGTTTTGTTTTTTGGAGGGGGTTTGTTTTTTGGTTTTAGGTTATTGGTTGCTTTTTTTTTAGTTTCTGGTTTAATTTTGACTTTTATAAAAATGTGAAAATTTTTGTAGGAAAATGAGATTCTTTTTTTAACTACAGAAATAAAATTACCAAAAAAAAAAGAAGAAAAAAAGGAAAAGCAACCAAAAGATGTAAACTGTTTAGACAACACATTCCATCATATCATCCTAAACTTAAGAACCATTCTGCTTCAACAGATGCTTGTATTTGATCTTTGGCTTCCCATATATCTATATAATTATATATATGTGCATATGTGTGTGTGTATCGATATATCTGTATCTATATCCACACACATTCTGTATATCTTGGGTTTTCTTCAGAACCCAAAAAATTCTCTTCAGAATCCAAAGAGGAAAAATGACCATATTAGGCAGTGAGTAGTCTTATCCTATGGTCAATGTCTCAAACTGGCAAAGGAGTTGAAATGCCCCCTGAAGGTGCCCGTCCGGGGCACTGGCTGGCTCTGATTCAGATATCAGCATTGTGGTGAGACGGCTTCTGTTCATGGTTTCCAAGAATAATTCAGTTGAAATAAACCCACAAAAGCCAAGCTGGCAAGAAACTTCACATAAAGCTTAAAAAAACCAATATTCTTTTTGCCTTCTCCTTCTTCTTAAGGAAACTTTTCAGAACAGGAAGAAATCTCGTCTAGCTGAGACACCAAAAAGAAGATAGATGGCACATATGGAAAGATGAGTGGTGATGATGTGCAAACAGCTAAAAGTCTAAGATGCAGAAATTACAGAAGTTGGGGGACACAGTGCACAGATATTGTTATGGACTTTGTCTATTTTTGTGCCCTTCTTTGACTTGCACAATTCATCTCCTGTCCAGTGACAGAGAGAAACAGGACCAGTTCTCTGTGTTCTTATGTCAGTGCTAAAACCTTACATTTTAAAAGGCAATAGTATCATCTACTTCACAGATTAATTCAATCTCTTTCAGAAAATGCAATGAGTGTTGAGTTAACCTCTCTGCTTTTACAAAGATCCCTGAGCTTTCCGTAACTGTACTTGAGGAGATGCAACATGCAAGGTGCCCCTGAAAATAAAGTTTCCTCTAAAATCTGACATTTCTGAATCACTGTTAAACTTTATTTTAGACCAGCCTGACTGCTTCTCATTCTCTTTACTACATTAGAATAAATGTGTGTTATATTCACTGTATTTCCTTCTTCAGAATAAAGCATAGAAAGACATAAAAACCAGTTCTTTGATGAATCATGAGTCATTAGATAGTAATTGTACTATGCAATGATATTTGTTCTTTGATAGGAATCACATTCCCTTCTAAGTACTCAGGATTTTTGTTATTAAAATTCAAAGTTTGAATGAAAAGGTCAAAAGCTAAAAGTGAATATTGACTTCCATGCATAACCATGGTGACAATCACTTACCTGAGAAACACTTTAAAACTTGGCACTGCTTAGTTTTTTTCTGGCAATGAGAAAAAAAGGTCCTGTGATCACAGTGGCATCTATCACTTTTGGCCTCTAATAAAAGTCATGTTTCCCTTTGGAGAAAGCCAACTAGATGGATTATTCTGGGAATAACTTGTGTCATCATATCAGCTTGCCAAGCTAGTGGTACACAGTGGGGATGGCAAATTTCCATACTGCTAATGAGTTTAGGGAAGTCTCTGTGTTCTCAACCAGTGGGAGTCGCTGGTTCAGGTCCAGTAAGCCATGGGCCAAGAGAAGGGAGTCAGGAAGAAATACAGTGAATCAGCTCACACAGTAAAATAGAAATACCACCATTTTTTATGGCAATTTGACCAACTCCTGAGCAGATTAGAGGCACCTTCCTTTTCAGTGTGACTTTAACAAGACTTCTGAATTTGCAAACTCTAAGATTGCCACTGTAAGTGTTATCAGAGCCACTTCATTCCAGTTGCTTCAATGTTGCACTGACATCTGTGAGGTCTGATGGTGTTCAAAATTCCAAATAATGTATGTTTCAAGTTCAGACAATTGTATTGTAAATGTATTTATGTTAGTGAAATAGAAGTTTAAAAACAAGGATCAGTAAACTTACATGAACTTGTTTCTCCTTCTTAAAGAAAGTAACAGAATAATAGAAATTCTTGGCATACAGGGTTGTTAGATGTGAAAATTTATTTAGTATTTAGATAAAATGCTATATGTCACAGACAAGCAAGACCTGGTTTATGTATCTCATAGAAATATAAGCCCAGACCCTGACAAAACATAGTATTTGAGGCAATGCTTGAGAGTGCACAAAGTTTCAAAAAAATCAGCAGAACTTTTTGTGGGTAATGAAGTTTTGGCTTATGGAAAACATCCAGCAGGGTTTAAAAAAAAAGAGAGAGAGAGAAAAATGGTAGGTCTAAGAAATAAAAAGATAAAAAGTAGCCCAATTTTCTTGCCTTTCAGCAAGAGGTACAGTCAGAAGCACATATTTCATTTCTGAAACAGCAAATCAAAACCCCAAGTTTAGAGCTGCTTTGAAAGTTTATTCTAGTCTAAACTTCGCATTTTATTTATTTTTCACTTTGAAGAAAAACGCAACAATAAGCCCTTAAATATGTGAAGATAGCCTAGGTTTTGAAAAATTAGCAAGGAGCAGGATTTATTGTGGCATTTTATTCTGAGAATTGTTATTCATGCTGCCTATCCTGTCAAAAAAGACAGCAGCAAAGGGTCATCAGTTCAAAGAAGACTGTGATTCATGTTTACATTTATATGGCATCTCTTATCCCACAGGATTTGCAAGCACTATGCACAACCACACATACACATACAAACACATAGTCCATGGACTTTTACTGCATCATCTGTTGTTGTCAGGATTGTCAGAGAGAAGACTAGGCAATATTTTACACAAGCACAGGGAAAAACTCAAAGGAAATAGACATTTTTGGAAAATAGACATTTTTTGAAAATAATAAATACCTCGATATCCAGAACAACCTCTTTAGCTACATTTGATCTGCCTTTACATATTAGTAAACAGTTAAAAGAATAAAATATCTGCATAACTTCCTTCAAAACCCATGCTTTTGAAACTGCCTTGTTTACTCCACTCAACCAGAGAGCCTGTGTTTGCTTTTCATTTGCTTTGATCTAAGGCAAGAAATAAAGAAAACGGAAAATTTTTGTGTTCATTCGGACCAGTTCAGCTTTTAATTCAAAACTGCCACTGACTGAAGTGGGAGCTTGCATTAAAATGTATTTTAGTGTAGTTTAGTGATGAATTATTTATATATTTTTTTTCCAGATTGCAGCAGTGAAGTGAGATACTGTAAATGCCATAAGTTTTTGTATAGTAAGGACATTATCATCTTATAAGCTTATCATAAAGCTGCAATTCATGACACCAGCTTTATTTAGGCAGGTACTGTACCCACCAGAACAACTCGAGGTCTGGGATCTGAGGGAGAAATGTACCACATGCCAACTACCATGCATAAATGCTTTTTTTTTTTCTTTCCCCTCTTGAAATCTACTCTGGTATGGGAGAAAAGCTTAATATTTAGCTGACCTTCAAGTTACCAAAAAAGTGAGGATCTACTTCTTTCCTCACTAGCAGACCAGTTGCATGGCTGAGCTGCTTTGGAAATGCAGCCCAAACTTCAGAGAACCCTTGGGAAGAAAATGACATGAAAATATATTACTATGGGACAAATTAAAACTTCCACTCATCAGCACTGACCACTTAACCAGACACTGGAGAGCATTAAATTTTTACACATCCACCACATTCCCTATTGGATTCTGAGGTTAAAATGATGTGACTTTTTTACTGCCTTAGTTTATAGATAATATAAAACTTAGTACACTAATTCATAAAAAAGCATCTCCTTTCTTTAGCAAAAAGAGAAAAATAAATGTTGTGTGCTATATCAGCTGAAAAAAGTTTTGCTCAGGCAGTTGCAATTTTTACTAATGCAGATAGAGTAAACATAATAAATCCTTATAAAAATTCAAATTCCCATGCTGTGTGAGCCATTGCAGTCCATTTGTTATTTCCCTTCTAATCTATAATTTATTCAACTCCAATCCCTTTTTTTCCCCCTCAAATCAAAGAGCTTCCTGGTGCAATGGATCTATAATTATATTGCAACACAGTACAGAGTAATATAGAACTACCATATTATATATATATATATATATATGTATTTATTAAACCACACATTAATTTATAATAGCAGTTACACTAGATTAGGCCAGATTAGATTAGATTAGGTCAGATTTTATTCCTTATCAATGGCAACTTTTTAATTTACATATTATTCTTGTTCTGAAAGCCCTGGGGTGCCATAGGAGTGACACAAGTAGATGAAGGAAGTGCAACTCCTTGGGTCCACCCTCTTAGTAGGGATAAGAACAACATAAGACAAACGTTAAAACCTGTCTCAAATTCTCTGGAAGCTACCTGTTCCTGTGCAGATGTGAGAGGTATAAAGAGCACTGGGTAGAAAAGGGACGAGCTGCACTGGGTTGTCCAAAACACAGTACAGGCTGGCCCAAAACACAGTACAGTGAAAGCCAGAGCAGAGGAGCAAGAGTGATGCTGGTGAATTCTGCTTTGAGCAGCTGGTGCAGAACCAACTCGTATCCAAGCAGGAGCATCAATAAGAACAAAATCACTGATGCTTGGTCAATAGGAATTTTTCTTTGTCAGGACAAGGAGTATGTCAGAGAAGAGAGCAGCCTGCTCAGCCCAGCATGCCAGTGCCCAGGTAAAAGGTGCCATGTGAATACCGGCATGGCATGGCCAGACACGCATCTCAGAGAGCCACTGGCAGGGACCTCGTCTGGGTATGCTGCTTTTCACAGCCACAGCAGAGCCACAGTGTGGACAGCACCAGGCTCACACAATCTTAGATTTTTTCACACTGAACTGGATTCTCACTTCAGTCCAGTTCTAGAGACAGATTTTAATTCTTCCTCATGGATTTGCAATAAGGCATCATTCAAGTGCTCTGTTGAATAATTTTGGCCCCCAAAGTAGATGCATTGTCCCCATTTCCCCTTAGGCCACTCCCTCGATGTAAATCCTTATTATTTCCAGATTTAAAAACTAAACTCTTCAAATCTAATATTTTGTATAAATTTGGCAATCTGTATAAATTTGCTATTTTGTATTACATTCATATCATTTATCCTTGAATTAATGACTGACTGAAATATTATTGTAAATTTTAAAATAGCATCTCTTCTCAGTTAGGAAAGTCCCTAGCATGCAAGAATTTTTCTACAGTTAAATAGTATTGGAAATAACTTTCTGGACCTTATTTCTAAGTCTATTTTTTTTACTTTACACCTCTTAAGTACTGGAGTGTCTTCCTGCTTAGCTAAAGAGCTCCCTATTGCCACACTTCTCCATATAGAGTCTAACAGACTCATCACTTTCTCTTTGTTGAGCTAAAGAGACTGAAGTCCCTGAATACAGAATTGTGTTCCAGGAGTGTCCTTACTGTTCTCACTGAGGGCTTGAGAAGGTTTGAAGGTAGAGACAGGTGGGCCAGAAGAAACAACAAACCTGATGATAGCGGCAGAATTGTGCCTACAAAAGGGCATCTTTTCCTACGTGGAGGGAGATTTACTGTCCAAATATAACAAAACAGTTTTGTAAACACAGTAGTATCCACAACAGGAATGTTTTGCCATATGTAGTGCAGAGGTGCCTCACTTGATAGCACAGGGAAACCTGTGACCCAAGGAAAATGTGTGCTCCCATGGCCATGAACCATGGTCTCTCTCTTTAGCATTATCCTTTTCCTTCAGAATGACCTTGAATAATGCATTTCATCTCCTTTTTAGCTTTTAGCAAAGAAAGCTTTCTTTAAGAGTTCACTGTATACATGGCTTGGCTTCAGGCAATACCCTTGATCTCTGTGAAACTTTAACAACTCAATATTCCTGACTGGAACTGATAAATGGTCAGCCCAGGCAGCCTCAAAAGCACCACTATGGAATACAGCACCTTGAAAGGAGCTTTGAGGTACCCACATTGTTGTGCAGAAATCACCCCTATCTTTCACTCATGAGAAAAGAGTGAGCGTGATTGGCTTTGTGCCCTTGATAGCAGTCAGATTGTACTAAAGCAATAACAAACACCACCTGCTCTCAGGCAATGTGGTTGGTTAGAGGGTGTTCAATCAGTGGAAATAATAGTTGAAGATAACTTCTAGTTTTCTAAATGCAGGATCTCTCCAACTAAGAGTTTGTCACACCTGATTTGTAAGAATGTACAAGAAGTTCAACTTTCCGCAGTGGGGTTTTTTTTAAAGAAAATAGCGTATTAACCTGACGTTGTTTCTAAGGATAATCCTGTGGAAGTTCAGTTCATGGAAATGCTTCCAAATGCACTCAGATCTCTCTGACCTACAAGACTTATAGAATTGGTTATCATTTATGGACAATTCTTTGGCTGAATTTAAGAGGTAAAAAAAGCAAAGAGACTGTCCTTCTGGTGAGAGATGACATATCTTTAAACCAAAGTGCAAGTTCAGACAAGCTTTAAAACAGTTGCATTTTTTAAAGTGCTGAAGAATTTATTTTTTTTTCTGGTTATACTTTGTGGAATAAAAAACCCGTTGCCTAATACATTGCTCTTTTATATTTGGGGATTTTTCCACAGCAGGTAGATTCACCTCAGTGGGCATCTCCAGTGTTCATCTCTGAAATTGATATTATATGAAAGAGGCAGTGACAGGGGAGAAATGTCCCTTTACAGAGAAAGCATTTCCAAGGACTGCTTTAATGCTCTTATTGATTTAGTACCAGCCTTGGAACTCGGGTGACTTGCTGCTTCTTGTGTGGCAGCTGGGCTCTGACTTCGAAGCTTGGCTGAGAAGGCAGAAGTTGAGCTGGAGAGGACGCAGACCAAAAGGGCAGACTTGGTGATGAAAAGCTACAATTAAATAGTCTATGGTTAGATAATTGCAAATGATGTGAATCAATTCCTTACTAATTTGTGGATTACTGATAGTCTTGTCCATCCTTTTAACTCCAGGTTTTTGCAGTCACGAGGTTGACATAAATCACTGTAACACTAAGGGCTCTAAAATGAAGAGTTAGAGTGTAGGGTGGAGGAAGACTGTAGGCAAAGTCTGTCTCTGCACTGCTGATATAATATGCATGTACTCCACACTTGCTTGGCAAAATAACTGAACAGCTAATTTTAAGTGAAGAAACACATGAAATGTAATAAAGGTATAGAAACATATATAATAAAGGCATAGAAGGCTTTATGAACATAGTCTGAGCATTGAAACAGTGGAATGTCTTCTTACATGTACTCTACATGTTCTTTTTTTTAACTCCACCTAAAGGCTAGGTAGAATTTTAAAAAGCCAACAAAACAAAAACCCAAGAAAAACCAAACCATCAAACAAACAACAAAACAAAAACCCTCCACCAAAGTTAAAAAAAACCCCAATATAAGACAACCCCCACAAGAAGTGCAATGTTTGGAAAATGTTGTGACCAGCAAGTTAACAGGTGTTTATGCTGTTCACAGGATTCAATACCTCATTTGCCTTAAAAATAAGTGAGAAATCCAGCTAATGTAATTGAGAGTTCAGTGCTAAAGACAAATATTCAGATCTGTGGATGCCTGAAAGCAGAATACTTCTGCGGTTGCATAATGGATTCGTAATAAAACCTTAGGAATTCAAAGGTAATAAAATCTAATAAAAACTAAGCAACTGGAAAAATATTCAAATGTTAAATTTACTTGAAGATTGCAGTTACATTCATTGGTTGTGACATGTTTGCAGTTTTGCAGGTAACAATCTGACCATGAATCTTATTAAACCTGGTTTATTTTATTGGTCTTGTCTCCTTCAGGACTGAAGATTAGTTGGGGTGAGGATGAAAATGAACAAATTGTGTAATTTGAGGGAGTGGATCTGAGTAACAGGACTAATGCCAATCCTGCAGCACACTAAAGTCTGCCATATATGGGTGTGAAATTCCATCTTTCTGATGGAGGCTAAGGCACCTCTTCTTAAGGGAGCAGACAGAAAATCAACCCAACCAGCCAAAAAGTCTTCCCTGTTCTTAGTAGACCTCCATGGGATTCAAATATTCAAAACCAGATATTCTTCAAAATTGAGACCAGATTGCCATCCATATTCCTGTATTTGCACGCAAACTGTCAATTTTCCTGAAGATAAAAATGAAACAAAGACATCCCTTTAAGTGCACAGTACAGCCATGTGTACAATGGCTGGCACACAACCAGAAGCTGGTGGCTGGGTACTAGATGACATTAGCACCTGGAACAGCATGCAGCTGATGCTAACTAAGACTTGAGTGAGCTAGGTTCAGGAACCCTGACTTTAAATGACGGGACTTCACTGTCACCCAACCTCCCACAAGGCTCCCCACAGGTAGGGTAAGAAAGATAATGTGCAAGGAAGGCAAGAGAATGATTGTGAAATTTAACTGAGTTTCTGCCAAGCAGAAGAATCATAAAGTAGTACAGAAACCCCCCACTGCAAAAAAAAAAATTTAGATAGAAGGAGTTCATAGCCTTCCTACTCTATAGAGATCGAACACTTGGAGAACATTGCCTTGTTCCCTTAACCTACAGGTAAAAACAATTGTCCCCTGCAGAGTCACTCTTTTCTTTCCCCTTAAGAGCAGCTCCCTGTATCTACGCGTGGATATGTCATTAACACAATGTTATGTAGCATAAGATTGTGGGTATATCTTTAGTGAACCTAAAAACTAAGAAAAGATGATTTCCCTAATAAGAAAGATTAATTGCCTGAGCCATCTTTAAATATACATTTTGAAGGTCTATCTTTATACTTTCATTTCCTGGAATGCTGGGTTCATTAAATTTCAGAGGTGACACATACCGTACCTTACTCTGACTATAAAAATAAGGAGCTGTTCATAGGTACTGCACAACATATCATACTGTGCCGCTGCCTATCATGAGCAGCTCCTGGGTCTTTTTCAGGTCTGATTTTCTCTTTTGTTGTTGATCATACTGCTTGGTGAAGTCTAAAATAAAATATAATCCAAACTTATATTCACTTTATCTTTGAGTGACAGCTCAGGTACTGGATCAGATTAAACATACTAATAGCCTAATATGGATCGGAGAGTAATGGATTATTAAGAAATTACTTTTTAAATGGAGAATGAAATTTTTGGAGATTTGCTGACTCCCTGGGCTGAAGCCTACTTCTGGACCATTCTACTTAATAGACCCTGCTTGACTCATCCTTCAGGAAGATCCCTGTATGTTGTAAAGTCTCATTAATACCTCTTATCTCCATAGCATCCTGTGGCAATGAGTTTCACACTTAATTTTGTGATTGGTAGCGTGAGGAAGGGGGTTAATTCTGGTTTGTATTTAGCTGTTCTCTAACAATTTTGCTGGGACATCCCTAGTTCTTGTATTACAAGAACCAGCAATAAACCCTCTTTACCCTATTGCTTAAGGGTCCCAGGCTAGTTACTTTTTCTACAAAAGGAGCTATTTCAGGTGTATCTATAGGTAAACAGAGGTAAAGGGAGTATATCTGCTGTGGGAAATTCAATTTTTTTTTTGTCATGGCATGAAAATAACACTTCATCTTTAACATTTAATTTTCATCTCACAGGTCTCAAAGTCTTACAACTGCTACTACTATTACCACTCTTGCTATTGATTTATCATTAGTAATTTTCAGATGCTCATTAGTGTTCTCACCTAGGTAGGGAGAAACCTTTACCATGTGGGACAATTTGATGAGCCTTATAAGAAGTTTGATATTCAGCCCCTCAGTTAGCACAGCCTGTATGAAATGCAGTGTTAGAAGAGACCAGCAGCTTCCTATCATCAACAAAGAAGGACCAGGTGATGTTTGGGTCAAAGCTTTTCACCCTGAACTCCAGGGAAAGATTCCAGGCTGTAACAGCCTTATCCTGGTATAGGTCTTTAAGACACTTGGCTTTTCTCTTTCACTATTCTTATGACATTCACCTTCCTAAATGTAAGTAGATTTCCTAGGAGGCCTTTGAAAACTCTCCCTGAAACTTTTAAAATATCTCTGGACATCTTGAAGTCTTTTCTACTTGGGATCCTCTACTTCTTTTTTGATATGTTCTTATTATTTTCTTCCCTTCAGTTTCTGCTTTCCAGGCAGCTTGCTCAGCTTTGGCAAACCTTGCTCCTGACTGAGGCCCTTTGAATGCATTACATTTGTGCTGTAAAATCTCTGGAGAGGCTGAGAGCAGATGAACGCTGTGCCCTTCTCAACACATATCAAAACACTTAACAAAGAAGGTCAGTGTAATTTATTCCCTTTCTGTAGATAAGGGCAGTGAAATAGAGAGAGAGCTAATGACTAGTCTCAGTCACCAAGGAAATCGATGGTATAGCTAATGCCAGATGTCTTAGACCCAGCGACTAGTTCTAGGTGCTGAGCCTGTGCTGGCTGAGGGAATGTAATCCTGAGTAGCAGCACAGCAATTGCAGACAATGCCTGTTGGACTTTCCAAGGAATTTTAGGATTTTGATGCTTGGCTTTCTTCCAGACTGGAACACATTCGAAAGATCTTCAAGGGAAAAAAAACCCCAAACCAAACAGTACCCTTTTCCTTCTGTTTGAAATATTTCATGTCAACAGAACTGATGAGTTTTTTGTTTTGATAGGGACTCTGAAAAGTTACCTTTTATTGCAATACATATAACCTCAAATAATAAAACAAAGGCAAGCAAATGGGGTAATTTCAAAACGAAAAATCCAAATGAACGCTTAATTTGGATGCTCTGACTGTTCTACTTCCATAAAAATATCCATTGAGAGATTTAAAAAATAGATTGGGCAACATGAGCTGACATCATGTTTCTTGTGTTTCAATGGCACCACACATTTCTTAGCACATGATTCCACTGTCGTTTATCACTTAGTCTTTAACTGTTGTACTTAGGTATGGAAAAATACTGTGAAATTACACAGGGGGCATATGTAATTACAGATTGTCCTTCCTTTTCTCCTAGAAATCACTTTGCCATGACCAAGAGCAACAGAGAGTTGCTTAATAGTACTGTAGGAGCAGGAATTTCTCATGGCAGGCTCTATGAAATGGGAACACGTGTGCTTTCCAGGGTGAAATATGCAAATAGCTGGCAATACAAGCTGCAGTAACAACTTTCTAACCTGATTCCAGCAAGGAGGGAACACTGTTACCTTTCCAAAGTAATGTGCTGTTCATCTAAAGCCCCTGCTCTGCAGTCCAATGACTTTTCTCAGCTAGGCTGCTTTACTTGGTGTTCATGACAATTCCAAGGTTGTTTGATATCCACAAGCTAATAAACCAATCTCTTCATAATTCCTCTCTGAAATGAAATTGAGACTGAGCTGAAGGAGTGTGTTTTATCTGGTTAATTTAGGTGGAAAGATATTACCTTTTATAATAAAGAATCCCTAAGGACATGTGATTTGGTTTAATTTTCACCTGGCGTTTATGTGTATACTCCAAATTCTGTTAGTATCTATAAACACAGCAGCAGGTACTTGGACCTTACAAAGATTTCTGGAGCCAGGTCCAGGGAGAGATGTAGAGTAATGGAATGGCAGAACTCCATCTTCTAAAATAAATGTAATCTGTCTACTGCTAATGAGAAACAAAACACCAGCTTCAAACTCCTCCAGAGGATGAAGCCACCTCTTGAACATTTGATTACATGAGGATTTAAGTCCCCACAATTGCATTTGGAATAAAGCACAACATTTCTAAATGACCTGTATTGAAAAGAAGGCACTTACAATCTGGTCACATAGTTTTATTTGTATTACACTAGCAGCCAGAAAGACCAGCAAAATAACATGAGAGGAGGGAAAAGTGATGAAGCACGTGTATTTGATGATATAACAAATCAATTAAAAGTTACTGGAAAGCCAGTAAAATAAGGACTCCTGGCTTTCTGAATAGCAGAGGCTGCTGCTTCCTTCAGGATGGTACGTTACACTGAAAATCAGCCTATATTCTACATTTGGTTACCTTGTGAATAGTCTCTTCTCTCTCCAAGTGGGAATGATTAGAAAAAAAGCCCCAAAACCTAAGGAATAAGTTGTTTCTGTTTTAAGAAGTGGCTCTGGAAGACCTCCTTTTGAGGCAGAAAATATTATTGCAGCCTAGGTTTGGTTTAGACAAAATTGAAAGAACAGCATTCCAGGAGCAAATAAACCTCACAAGAGAAAGACACCCTGACAGGTCATTCTGTCTGTGAAAGGTATCAGCCTTGCTGTGAGTAGCAAGGAGAGAAACTTGCAAAAGGGCCTTAAAAGGAAAACTTAATGTGTTTAAGAAATATCAGTTTGCCTGAATTAGAAAGAATTGTTTGTGGAATTGATGTTAATTCTAGAGAGAAGAACAATTTTTAAGGGATTCAAACTTAACATTGCGGCTACAGAAGAGTGTATCTGCAATCTATAGAAGGTGCTAGAGCACAAAGAAAAGCTCCACAATGCAGGAAGAAGACAAAACAGCATCTGGTATGGATGTTATTATAAAGAGAGCTGTTAATAGGAAAATTGCATTATTATAATTATAGATTAACATAATCAGGGAGCAATAAAAAAAGTGGAGTCTTCTGAAAAATATGGTACTTAACATTCCAGAAATAAGTGTACTCTCTAAAGAAAAATAAGATTCCCCTTGCAACTCCATATGTCAGGTCTGAATTTGCTGAAACAAAGCCTAAATTATTTTAAAGTATTTATGATGCTTGCATTCTTGACCAGATTTATGCTGCCTCAGTTCAAGTATTGGACAGAGGTGCCCAATTTAGGACCTCATTTCATTGTCAGTGGAAG
Source organism: Atrichornis clamosus (assembly GCA_013400975.1). Taxonomy (NCBI): domain Eukaryota; kingdom Metazoa; phylum Chordata; class Aves; order Passeriformes; family Menuridae; genus Atrichornis; species Atrichornis clamosus. Next base: position 1,751 of record WBMZ01008454.1, on the reverse strand, counting down.
ATGCTATGTATATTTAGAGATCTCTTCAGACATAAAGATCACAGCTATCCTAGGGAATTTTCTATTTCCTGGATAATCACTTGATGAATTTAGTATGACATGAAAGCACCCACAATCCTAACTCATTTTAGTCTCTGAAGTTAGGAAAGTAGATTCACTAACTTTAACTACTAGTCAATGTTACAAATGGTTCTACCAGAGGGAAAATTTGTCTGAACTTTCTTCATGTGTCTTACACTCAATCCCACTGAGGGTCTCAGACTCTTAGAAGAGAAGTCCAGTCTGACACAGGAAGAGTTTAGAGGTTTAGGTTATTTTATGATTTTATTATTCTTCTATGAAAAATGTAGATTTAGAAAGAAAATAATGTGGCATAGAGAATTTTTAAGGTAAATATAAAATGTTGCCATTTTGGACAACAGCTTGAAACCAAGACTCTGCTAAATAACTGTTGTTACTACTTAGACTAAGTATTTGGAACACAGAAAAGACCAGTTTCAAGGCAAATCTAGGGTGACAACTCATTGTAGGTTCTCTGACACAGCCTCTATATTATGAAGAAAAGCTTCCTAGGCAGTAATTGGAATCAGTCACAGAGTGGAATCCGGTGGATTACTAAAGGGTAATAAAACCTATAGAAATTCACATTTTAAAAGCCAAGGGTAAGAGGCATGACCTGTGATAGTGGAAATAGCACTGCTGACACAAGGACACACAGTTCATTTAAAGTGAGGGTCTGTACACATTAATATACTTGACTGCAAATTTAACATATTATTAAATATATATTCCTGCCTTATAAATCCTACAGAAGTTTATTTGAAGTAATTGCAAGTGTAGCTCAAGGGACATAATTGTATGTCGATATCACTACAGTAGTAATATGTGCTTGGTTTGATGACTATCATTCAAGTGGACATAGCTGCAGACTTAAAACCCCCTAGCAAAATTATATGAAATAAAATTTCTTGCTTTTATGAAAGGAAATGAAATCAGAAATCAAGGAATGAAAGCAAATGGAAAGCCAGGAGAGGAGATATGATGACCTG
>WBMZ01008453.1:0-44739 GCA_013400975.1 Atrichornis clamosus | reverse complement strand
CCGGGGCCGGGCCGGTGTCCGCGTCCGCCGCGGCGCGGGGCCCGCCCGCCAGCCCCGGCCCCTTCGCCACCCGCTCGCCGCTCTTCATCTTCGTGCGGAGGTCGCCGCTGCTGCCGCGCTCCTCCAGCGGGTACTTCTCGTTCGACGCCGAGCGCAGCCCCGCGCCCCTGGGCTGCGACAAGGCCACGCAGACCCCCAGCCCGCCCTGCCAGGCGCTCAGCCACTGCCTCAGCGCCATGGGTAAGCTCCGGGGCGCGGCTCCCCATCCTCCTCCTCCTCCTCCTCGCCTTCCCTCCCCGCCTGGCTCGGCTTCCCTCGCTTCCCCCTCCTCACCTGGCTCGGCTACCCTCGGAGCCACGGAAAACTCGGGTTGTCGGAGGGGTGTGCGAAGGTGGGAGTGCACAGTGCAAGGAGAAACGTGTAGGGATGTGAATACACAGTGCGAGGAGGGGTTAAGTGCGTGAGGGGGTCCCGCTCCTCACCTGGCTTGGCTTTCCTCACCTTCCTCTCCTCATCTGGCTTGGCTTTGCTTGGAATGGTGGAGAACACGGGTTCTCGTGGAGGTGTGGAAAGGTGTGAGTGCAGAGTGCCACGGGGGAAATGCAGAGGGTGAATACAACAGTGCAAGGGGGGGTTGTAAGTGCAGGAGGGGTTTTCCCATCCCTCATCTGCTTGGCTTTCCTCAGAATCGTGGAAAACACGGGATCCTGTGGGGGGTGTGAGGTGCTGGAGAAGTTTGTGTTCGGGTGTGACTGCAGGAGGGGTGTGGAAAGCTGTAAGGATACGGTGCCAGGGGGTTGGAAGTGCACGGGGGGGTCCTGCTCCTCACTTGGCTTCCCTCGGAACCACGGAAAACGCAGGTAGCCCTGCGAGGCACCTGCAGCAGCACCTCCCGCATCCCACCCTGTGGATTTCGGGAGCACCCCAGCCCTGCCGGGGGTGCCGTGCCGCGGGCCGGAGGCTCTCCCGGCGCTCTGGGATTTGTGGAAGCTGGCCGAGCAAACACGGCGCTGGGGAACTCCCGCTCGTCCAGCGCCGGGGTTTTATTACTATTCTGTTTATTCTTTTCCGGGCTGGGTCAGTCCCTGCCAGGGGAGGAGGGGACGGAGTTGTTGAGTCCAGCTTCCTACTCAGGGCTTGCTCTTCCAAGGCTGTTTTGCCAAGCAAGTGGCTCCTGGCTCGTGCGTCGCTCCCGGCTCTCTCATCGCTCTGTGTGGAGGTGCTTGGGGTCATGTATCCCGAAATCCCGCTGGGAAGCGGCGTGGAGGCGGGCAGGGGTGTATTTACACGTGGCTTTGCCAGGTGAGGCTGGCCTGAAGCCTCTCCAGCACGGAAAACCTGCCTGCTGGAGCTGCCTGCGTGTCCAGCATTCCCTTCTCCTGATGAATTCCCTTTAATCAGAGGAAACCTTTGAACTTCCACCTTCTAACTTCCACCAGGGCAAGGTGGGAGCGAGGCATGGGGTTAATAAGCACCAACTCCAAGTTTTCTGGGATCTAAACACGATCTTTTTTGGTTGGTGGTGTTTTTGCTCCCTCCCGGCTCCGGGCTGTTGTTCCGGCTGCCGAGGCCTTGCTGTGATGTGCCCTCAGGAAAGATTTTGTGACATTATTGCAGTAATTACAGCTTAATTCGAGTTTCACAACCTCACATTGGCACGGCCAGGCAAGGATGCTCCCGGAGTTCCTCGCAGGGAGAGCCGAGTTTCTTTTTTCTGGGAAAAATGGAAGTTTTCCCTGATTTTTTTTCCAAGTTTCTGTGTTCTCATCAGCTGTTTTACTGGAGCCTTTGCTCTGTGAGTGTTGCTAGGGGCATCATCCCAAACAACTGTAAGCGAATGGAAAATACTCAGCGCTGTTTAACTGGGACCCCTGGATATTCCCGAATGGATTAAGGTGGGAGCGTGGAGCTACGGAGCTGTTTTATCCCCATCCGGGCCTTCAGCTCCCAGGCTGTGACTTCCCATGCATCTCTCCTCGAGAAATATCCATGGCTGTGCCCTGCACACCTCCTCCTCAATCCCTGTGCCCTGGCAGTATCCTGCCGGATGCGTGCCATTCAGTTTTCCGCATGGAAACGGGTCAGTCCCTTGGGAAGGAAGCAAAGGGAATCTTTTTGTGGTGCTTTTACCCACTGATTTTATCTGTTGTGAGCAGAGGCTGTGAGGTGGAGAGTTTCTCTCAGAAGCACAAGCAACAATAATAATAATAATCATAATAATAAAAATAAACAGGCATTTCCTGGAAGCGGGAGCGACGGATGCTCCCGGCCTCTCCCGTGGGCAGTGGGGAGCTGCTCCAAGGCTGCTCCAGCACAGCAAGCTCCCGCTCTGCCCCAAAAGTCCCTCTTCTAAATCTCATAAAAGCTTCCCCAGAGGTTTCCAGGAGGGCAAAAAAAAAAGGTGGAGGCAGCCCCTGGGAATTCCGGGATGCCTCGGGTTGTGTGAGGAAGAGCTGTTGGCATGGAGATTTTGGGAAGTGACGCTTTGGGCTGTGCTGCCTTTCTGATGGTGTGAGGGGACACCTCCGGCTGCCTCCAGTTTTTTGGGAAATGAGACAAAAGCAGTGAGGGCATGTTGTGGGATGGGAGGAAGGAAGGGTTGCCGTGCCAGCTTGGCATAGCCGGGACGATGCTTTTGGGGATGGATAGGAGAGGAGCAGGGATGAGTTAATTTGGTTGTGCCCAGAGGAAGAGGGTGATCCTGCTTTTTGGGGAAGAGGTTGGCAGGGATGGGGAATTCCCCGCTGGGAGTGTAAGTCACCCAAGACCAGCTCACCCTTTGCTGGGGGGTGTTGGGTGACTCTTCCCTGATGTTTCGTGTCTGTTCATGGGAGAGGTTCATTTCCTTCCGTCGGATTTTCTGCCCGAAGGCAGAAGTGTTTGCACGCGGATTTTGGGAATGTGGCTGGAGCAAGCGCTCTGTAAATGGCTTTTCCCAGGGCTGGTTTGATCCCGGTGGGGACAGGAGCAGCACGAACCTCTCGTTGCCTGCAAAGGAGATGTTCCATGTGCAAATAGGTGGATTTAAGTGGGAAACCTCGACCTGGGAAGCTGGGGGTGTCCTGATGCTTTTGTTTTGGATCCATTGCTGTTTTCCCCCCGCTCTCCAAAGAGTTTTCTTCCGGAGGGATGGGATAACTAACCCAGGAGCTGCAATTGCAATTCGGGGTTGGGGTTCTTTCGCCCTTCTGAGCCGGGAGTGCAGCGCTGCCGGGCTGGAGCATCCCGCGGGGCTTGGAGCGGGACGCGGCATCCCGGGGCTCCCGGCGGCCCTGGATCGTCCCCGTGTCCCCGGCGGGCGCTGGCTCCCGCTGTGACCGCGTCCCCCCGCCCCCGAAAGCGCCGGTGACGCCTTTGGGGACCGGGTATGAGTGGCCCCTTGTGCCGCCGCCGCTCGGCAGCGCCGCAGAAAGTCCTTTCTGAAAACCTCAGCCCGATTTCGCTCTCGGCCACCGAGCCCAGCCCGCGGCTCCCGGGCGGATGAGCCCGTGGGCGCGATGCCGGGGCGGGGGAAAGGATGGAGAAGCGGGGAAAGGATGGAGAAGCGGGGAAAGGATGGAGAAGGAGCAGCGCCGCTCCCCCGCGTGGTTTTCCTCGCGTCCCCGGCTCTCCTCGCGTCTTCCTGTCCCGGCTGCCCTCGTGTTTTTGTTTCCCTGCCTGGGCCGGCCCTGGTGACGGTGGGGTTTGGGACGGTCGCTCCGCCCCGGCCGAATCCTGTTTGGCTTCCCGGAGGAGCCGGGGTGGAATATCGCGAGCTTCATTCAGCAGCGAGGGGAAGAAACGCTCCGGGCAGGCGGCGGGTGCTGCTCCTGCGCTACTACAGCGTGAAAACAAAACACATCCCCGAGCCAAGCAGCGCTCCTTTGGCTCGGAAATACATTTTCCAGTCAGGTTGGAGCCAGGCTTTTTTATTTTTTATTTTTTTTCTTTCTTTCTTTTTTTTTTTTACTGCCCCACTAATCCTTTGAATATTTGGAGATTGGAAGCTATTCCTGTTCCCTTGTGATTCCTCCTAAGCTGTCGTGCCAAAACATTGCTTTGTTTTGTGCAGTAGGGTTTTTGGATTTTTTTGGGGTTGTGTGGGGTTGTTTTGGTTTTGTTTTTTTTTTTTTTTTTAGTTGGGGTTTTTTTTTAGTATTCCTTAAGGCTGCAATTCCTGCTGGGATCCTGCACTTTGTGGGAGAGGGATGAGGCAATGCTGGTACTGCACATGGACCTGTCTCCCTTTTTTTCCTGGCTCTTTGGGGGATTTATCACATGTTTAATAACTTTTTAAGATGGAGACCTAAATAATTATGTATCATACAGTATAATGAATACATTAACTCTTTTCTTTCCCCTCTTACAAGCCAGCACTCGGATCTGCTGGAAGTGTGGTTTCTCCACGTGCAAATCCAGCTGTGGCTTTCTCCTCTATACAAGAAGCCCAGTGGTTTTCCTTTCCTTGTTGGGCACTTGAGGATGGTTTGGGGAAAAAATGTGAGAATTGGATGAAATCATCCATCCAGAGGGTTTTTAAGGCTAGGGAAGGAGTTGCTGCTGAAAGAAAAAAAGAAGAGGGGGAAGAGGAGGTTTGGTGAGGGAAGGAAATTGGAGAGGGGCATCTTGGCTTTTCTCCTTGGTTAAGAGGGACCAAAGCTTGGAGATGCTCCCAAGGGAAGCCTGTAATAAAAAAATGAATACACAAAAGCCTAATAATAATAATAAGATAAAAATAATAAGGACTAAAAGCCTGCGCGTTGTATACAGTGAGTCCCATTTGTGCTACCTGGATTTAAGAGAATTAAAATACAATGGCAGTGAAAAATAGCAATAAAATGGCAAGAGTTGAAGGACCACTGTGAAGCTTTATAGAGTAAATTCTATACGATTCCTTCCTGTTCCTGGGTTTCCAACGTTTCCATTTCATCCCACGCAGCTTCCAGGTGGCAATCCCACTCTCCAGCCGAGGAGGTGCAGCCGGAAATCTGGATCGCGCAGGAGCTGCGGCGCATCGGGGACGAGTTCAATGCCTCCTATTGTCCACGCAGGGTAACTTTCCCCTCTTTACTTTCCATTTCTCTCAAAGGGAAAAGCTGAATCATCTCTGGAAACTCTTTCTGCGGTGAGCGTTTCGTTCACTCAGATGGAGAGCAGCCTGCGCGGGTGGCGGGCTTGGCCCGGGCCAGCCAAATTTTCGGCCGCGGCGGTGTGAAATTAATTAAAAATAACCTCGAAATTGGGGCTGGGGGCTTTGGGGCGCCAGGTTTTGGGGGCCAGTGGTGTTGGGTTGGGCCTGGAGCTGGTGGTAATGAGGGAAGCTCTAAAAGGGAAGAGGCTGGGGAAGTTTGGGGGTGGCTCTGGGGGACGCCATGCCCGGCACCGTCGCTTTTAGGGAAGCCTTCGGTGGGATTCCATGTCCAGCTCCCAAATCCCGACTGCTGCAGAGAAGGAACTTGGCTCCAGAACTGATTTCTCTTGCAAGGGCTGTGTTGAAAGGGTTTTACCAAGCCCTTAAACTCGCTCACCTTCGGGTGTTGCAACCCAAATCGCTGCAGTAATGCCAAAAAAGAGCCCAAACCCAGCCCGGGGGGTGAAGCAGCAGGGATTCACTGCCGAGTGTTCCCGACGGCTGCGTGTCCGGGCTTGTGGGTTCTGGGCCGTGGACTCGGGTCTGGCCGTGGGAAGGGGAGCCAGGAGTGCTGTTGGTGACGCCGTGCCGGCTGCCCGGATCCTTACCCATCCTCCCTGGCTCCCAGGGGCTGTGGGGCTGGCTTTTCCCAAAGTGGGGGCCAAGCTGCCACGATCCAGCTTTTCCCACATTGTCTCCACTCTTTCCAAATGCTCTGGCTTTCCTGGCCCTCAACAAACCAGTGATACAAGCTGTGTATTATCCCAAATCCGGAACGCGTTTCTTCCCACCTCCCCCATCCGGGCTGAGCCCTTGTGCTGTGGAATAGCTGCTTTTTTGGGTTGAAAGGACATCTTTCCAGGGAACGGGAGGGATCAGGCTCTTCAGAAAGCTGGAGGGACTTGGTAGCAGAGAGCAGAAATGTGGAGTGCCGTATCGTGGAATATTCCGAGTTGGAAGGGTCATCCAAGTCCAATTCCTGGCCCTGCGGAACCCCTGCAATCCCGCTCTATCCCTGAGAGCCGTGTCCATACGTTCCTGGAGCTCTGGCAGCCTTGGGGCCGTGACCATTCCCTGGGAAGCCTGTTCAGTGCCTGTCACCCTCATCCCTTCTCCCGTCTCCTCCCTGCCTTCCAGAGCCTTAAATCTGGAGCACCTTGTGTGAGCAGGTTTGTGAGGAGCAGGAATGTCCTTCCTGCGTTATCCCGGCTCCTTTGGTGCTGGAAATTTGCTCCGGGCACGTCGCCCTGCTCCATCCAACCCTGTGGTGGATAAGGGGGTGAATTTAATGGGAATGGGGGGGGTTTCCCAGGCAGCAGCGGGATGAGGTGCGGCTGCCCAGCCTTGGAGCATCCCCCGGGGTTGCACGGGGCTGTTCCGGCACCGTGGCCGAGATTCCAGGCAGCTGAGGCGGGGAGGGAAGCGGAATGTGGAGGGCCCGTCCTGCTCGCTCAGGTGACGCTGGAAACACTTGGTACCTGGGGCAGTCAGCACGTGACCGGTCCTCCCTCCCGGCACCCAAAACCGGGGAGGTTCCGGAGCATGTAAGCAATTGCTGCGGGATCATCCCGAGGCGGCGCTTTGCGGGAAGGTGTCTTCTCCCTCTGGAAGCATTCCGGCTGCTCCGGAGCCCCGCGGCAGGAGGGGAAGGTGGAAGGGCTGGCGCCTGCCTGGCTCTGGGGTTTGCCCTTTCAGCCCGAGGCCAGGAATGGGAGCTGCAGCCCTGCCAGAGCAGCACTGGCCGGGCAGGTCGGGGCTGTCGGACGGGTCGGGGCCGCGCGCTCCCTGGCACATTCCCTGGCACGTTCCCCGGCACCTTCCCCGGCACGTTCCCCGTGGGTGTGGCCTCCCCCCGGGAGACTCCGGGAAATCGGGCACCTGGCCGTGGGGCCACTCCTTGTCCCGGCAAAGCTGCTGGGTCCGGGGCTTTTGCAGGCGGAGGGGGCATCCCTTGGCTGCCGTCACAAGCCCCAGGCTCTGCTCCCTGCAAATCCCAGAATCCTTTAGGCTGGAAAAGATCTCCGAGGTGGAATCCAACCTGTGCCCCATGCCCACCTTGTCACCCAGCCCAGAGCACCGAGTGCCACGTCCAGGCCTTCCCTGGACACCTCCATCGCTCCCTGGGCAGCCCCTTCCATGGAGGGATTCCTCCTGATGTCCAGCCTGTCTGTCTTGTTTCAATTCCCAATTATTCTTCTCCCCCTTTAATCAAGACAGCTTCATTTTAGCATTTCTCTTCCACCCTTGTCTAAGCCTGATGAGGTTTTTATTTGCTCTTCCTGTGTTCACCACGTTGGGGGTCAGGCTGGTGGAGGAGGACCTGCTGAGGGATATTTTTAGTTTGTTTGGAAATTTTCCCCCCCATCCCTGTGGTTTTGAACCCCCCGACTGTCCCAGCAGGGCTGGCTGCCCCTTGGTTTCAATCTCCTGGCAATTCCCACGCCAAGAGCCTGTGACACCCCTGTTTAGTGGCACTGTAGTGGTGCCACTCGATCCCAAAATCCATGCTCAAGGCCAGCATGGATGGGAGAGGGCAGCACCAACCCTCTGGGCAAAGGTAGAAGCCTTAAAACATGGAAGATTGCAGGATTTATTCTCATCCTTTGTTAAAAACTTTGTGCCTCTGGAATCTCTTCTGGGTGTTTGTAGCACGGGGGGCTTCCTGCAGGGAATTAAAGTTCCCACTTTGTTTGGGTTTTCTCCTCTTTTTTTTTTTTTTGGTTTTTTTTTCCTCCCTCTTTTTTTTTTACAGGGTTTCTTGGATCAGCAGCTGGGAAACCCCCAGGTGGTGATCCTGCGCCTGCTGCGTTACATCATCCGCCTCATCTGGAGACTCCAGTGAGCGCCGGGAGCATCCCGGGCCACCAGGACTGACTGGCTCGCTGGGAAAGCCCGGGAAGGACGGACAGATGGACGGATGCAGGGCTCCCACCCCGCATTCCCCCCAGGATGCCTGGCAGGCCCCCCGGCTGAGGGCGGACGTCCCGCTCGGACCGCAGCGTTTCACCGCAGAGTGGAGGTCACTCCGTGTTTCTCTCAACTCTTTTATCATTTTTTAGCAGTTTGGTTTTTTCCCCAGAAGAGTCACAGAGAAAATAGGGAAAGATGTTTTTGGCTGGAATCCTACGGGATGAGCCCCACGGCGGGAAGGAGGGAAACCTGAGCCAGCTGAGGGGCAGAGCCGCTGAAGGAGACTCGGATTCCTCCCCTCTCCCGTTGCCTCTGGGGCATTTGCCCACCAAAAAAGGCTGGAAAAGGGCAGAGGGATTCCAGTCAGCACTTCCTTAAGCTGTAAATACCCAATGCCACCCCAAATCCAAGTTCATTTGCATCGTGCAAGCGGCCCACTTCCTGCTGGCTGATTCTTGGGGTTTTATATCCCTGGGTTTTTTTTAATCCACTCTGAATTTCAAGACTTCGCTGTCGAGCTCCGGGGTCCAAACCATCGCAAGCAGCCAACCAACCAAAAAACCCCAAGCCACCAGGTTGCCTTTTTGCCTTTTTGTAAAGAAATCCTTTCTATAAAAGGTGTGAAAACGCTTCTGTAGTGTCTGATCTAAGAGATCCCATCCGGGGGACTGAGGAATCCAGCAATAAACCATTCCAGAGGCAGGGAGCAGCTCCCGGAACGGCACCAGGACCTGGTGGGAGTCGTGGCTGTCCCAGCAAGATTTCCGAGATGGTGTTTTCCTGGGATCCTCTCCGTGTTTGGACAGGGGTGAGCGTGCGTGAAGCGCCTGGATGCAGACGGAAGGACGCCAGCCTGGCACGGATCACTCCAGGACTTTCCATGGGGATCCATCCGCACCGACTGCTCCCAGAGAACCTGCCCAGGAGCTCCGTGTCCCGGGGCATCTCCTGTTCCCCCCAGAGCCGTGGATCCGCAGGCATTCCCGTTGTCTCCAGCGGATGTTTCCGGGGGTTGGCTGCTCCAGCCATCCCATATCTATGCACAAACATCCCCTTCCCTCAGGCCGGTGCCGGTGCTTCCCAAAGCCACATCCCAGCTCCGCGGGGTTACTTCCGCTTTCACCAGCACCCTAGGAAAAGGAAGGCAGGAAAACCCAATCCCAAGCCCCCCGGAGCGGTTCTTCCCGCAGGGAGAGGCTGCTGAGTGCCATGGATGAGGATTAGTGTTAATTAATGACGGACAGGCCCCAGGGGACCCCTCTGCGTGGCCGTGCCGCTCCGGGGTCGGAGCGGGGCCTCCCCTCACGCTCCTGGAGGATCATGGAGTGAGTTTTCACCTCCACTGCCAATTTTATCCCTTTTTTTTCCTTGGAAGTGCAAGGTGAGCATCAGTCGCAGGAGCAGGGAATGTTTTGGGAAGGGAATTCTGGAGCAGGAGTGGGGGGAGCCTTTGCACTGGTGGAGAGCGAGCGGTTCGGAGAGAGCTCGGCCAGGGCAGATCCTGCTCCTCATCCCCTGGGATTTGCCTCTGGCTTCGGCTCTCCGTGCCCCAGCCATCACTTTTTTTCCTGTAGGCTGCCACCAGGGACTTCCCATGGGAACGTCCACGGAATTATTCCATGGCTGCTGGTAAAATCAAAATTAAAAAGGATAAAATTTGGCAGCAGAGAGGGAAGCCCAGTGGGATTTTTTTTTCCCAGTCGCGTTCCATCGTTGCTGGTGGATGGAATGGTGCTTTGGGATCTCTGAGCCTCTGGCATCCCGGAATGTGTCCCTCGGACTACACCAAAGAATCACCGAGCACTTTACCCCGGCCTCCCAGGGAGACAAAAACTGCAGGCATTTTAAGGAAAAAAATTCAAGGTATTGGCAAAGCCTTCTCCACAGGGAGGAGTTCCCGGCCAAAAGGCATAGGAAAATGATCCCCAAAAAAAGCAGGTTTAGGGGGAAAAGAGCCTCCAAACTGAGGAATGATGGAAAATAGGGATGATGCTCCTTTTTGGCATTTTTAAGCGTAGCCTGTGCTCTGTGTTGCACCGAAAGGATGTGATGAAGTTTTCCTTGGATGCGGGGAAACCAGATTGATCCTGTTCCCGCTTCTCCTCTTTTCCTGTAAATATCCCAGTATTTATTAGAGTAGAGCACCGTATTATTTTCATCATCTGAGCCAAATATCTGTGTGCAATGTATTCCCTCTCCTTTCTCTCCTGTAAGTTTTGTACAGCTTAGAAATACTTCAAAAAACCCCCCAAAAATCTGTTAAAAAAAATTCCATTTTTTTCCTACACTTTATTCTAGAGTTGAACTTGGTAAATACTGTAGGTCCTTTTATTTTGGTTTTTTCCCCCTGTGTAATTAATGCACTCTACTGTTTAATGCTGTAACTTGTAGAAATGTTGTATATTTATTTCCTGCTTATTTAAGTTCCTGTGAAGATTTGGTTTCCCCCTTCCCTCCTCCCTGCCAGAAGTGTTGGATCACCTTCCAAAGCCATCGTGGTGCGGATAACGAGATTTCATCTTTTTTTTTTTTTCTTTAATGATGATTTTTGAATTTGCTCCAAGTGCCTAAGTCCCCACTTCCCAGGAGCGATTTAGGCACATCAAAGACTTCAGCATTAGCGAAATTCAGGGGGAATTCGGCTTCTCCACCCCCCCGGGATTGTTCCAGCCAGGTTTTCCTGGAGCAGCCATCCCAGCGGGTTGCGTGAATCACTAAAATCGTGTCACAGGACCCAGCATATGTAGCATTTTTTTACTGCAATTTCCCTGCCTTTCCTTGTGTTTTGCACTGATGAATTTTCGGACAGGGTCATTGCCACTTTACTTGTGCAATACTGCTGTAAATAATCGCAGAGCCTTGGGGTTGGGGGTCGGGGGGGTTTTTTTGGGGCGGGGGGTTTGTTTTTAAGAATCTTTTATGTTCTTAATATGAGTTTTATATGAATAAAAACTTCCAACTATTTGTCCCAAGTCTTGGGGGTTTTTTTGGGAGGTTGAGGTTCTCCTGGGAAGAGCTGGGAGGAGATATTTGTTGCTTTATCACCAATTCTCCCTGGTTTTCACCCCTCCTCCCTCCAGGCCTGGTGTTTCCCTCTCCCTTTTGGTGTTTTCCTCTCCCTGTTGATGTCCTGAAGCTCCAAGATGCCCCAGGACCCCAAAATGCAGCTGTTGAATGGATTTCCTCTGTCAGGTGTTGCCTTTAGTGTTCCCAAACCCGCTCCAGCTGGGAGCGATGTGAGGATTCCTTGGAATTTTTTTCACTTTTCCCCACATTGATGTGGTCATGAGCCCAGCCCAGCTGATGGCACCTTCCATGCCCTCCTTCCAGGTGGTCTTAATTGGTATTGAAGAAATTGGGGCTTTTTTAATTATTTGTGTCTTGTTTAGTTATTATTTTCCCTTTATTTTATTATTTAATGCCTTTATGAACATTATTTTATTATGGAACATCACAATGTCATTTTTTCCCTTTATTATTTCACATGGCAATTTTTTATTTCGTTTTAAAGCTGAAGCAAAAGCTGCTCCTAAACATTTCCATCCCACCTTGCCCTCCATCCCATTTGTCCCTCCAGCCCTTCCTCCCCCTCCACTTCCCTGCATCCCAGCAGGGATTTAAAAATCCCCCCCCCCCCCCCAAGTCCTACTTGATAAACAACCCTCAAAAAATTCTGGATTTTTTTTTTGTTGGGGTTTTTTTGTGTTCTTGAGCGTGTTTCAAATTACAGAAGTTCCTGAAAGGGAAGTTTATTGGTTTCAGGTGCTATTTTGGGGGCTTCTTTAAGTCAAGAAGAAAAAAAAAAAAAGGTTTGATTGCCCAGCCGAGGCCGTGGCAGCTGCCGGCGCCGCTCCCCCGCTGCCTCTGTGGTCCTGCTGGAATTTGGGAGCTCACGGAGCCAGCCAGGGGAGCGGTCACACCTGGGACGTGGCCTGGTGCGGCCTGTCGGAACACGGGGAGACAACGGGAAGGGAAAGGCTGCCTCTCCAGCGGGAGCTGGTCCCGGCATGTCCAGGCCGGCCACGGCCACGGCCAAGGTGGACACGGCTCACGTTGGCCACAGACACGTCCACCATTGTCGCGGCCTGGGTTGGCCATGGCCAACTCCATCATGGACGTGGCTCAGGTTGGCCGCGGCGAAATCCACGGTGGACACGGCTCACGTTGGCCACAGACACGTCCACCATTGTCGCGGCCTGGGGTGGCCATGGCCAACTCCATCATGGACGTGGCTCAGGTTGGCCGCGGCGAAATCCACGGTGGACACGGCTCACGTTGGCCACAGACACGTCCACCATTGTCGCGGCCTGGGGTGGCCATGGCCAACTCCATCATGGACGTGGCTCAGGTTGGCCGCGGCGAAATCCACGGTGGACACGGCTCACGTTGGCCACGGACACGTCCACTGTTGTCATGGCCTGGGTTGGCCGCAGTCCAGGTTGGCCACGGACACGTCCACCGTTGTCATGGCCAAGTCCAAGGGGGTCATGGCCAAGTCCAAAGTGTTCGTGGCCTGCATTGGCCACAGCCAAATCCAAGGTGGACACGGCTCAGGTTGGCCGTGGACACATCCAAGGGGATCGTGGCCAAATCCAAGGTTGCCATGGCCAAGCTGAAGGTGGTCACAGTCCATCAAACTGAGGTTGGCCACGTCCAAGGGGGTTGTGGCCACCTTGAAGGTGTCCACGGCCCACGTTGGCCACGTCCAGGCTCAGGTTGGCCACGGCCAAACCCAAGGTGGTCAGGGCCCAGCCCCACCAAAGCCACACCATTGGCTCCTCCCCAAAGCCAGGCTCTTTCCATGCCCTTAAATTTTCGGGTCTCTTAAAAACCCAGACGCAATTTGCGTTTAAGGACGAGAAATTCCCTTTATTCCTTGAAAAGGCGCCAACTCCCAGCTTTTATTCACGGGAAAAGCCACAAGCACCCCGTGAGCTGGACACTCCCACGGCTCCCTCACTGAGGATACACAAAACCGGGATGTCCCCGTGTCCCTGAATCCCTGCCGGCCTCGGGAATGCCGAGCAACCCAAGCTGCGGATGAGGCGCCAGTTATCCAGAGCCATGGGAAGGACCCAGGCTCTCCCCAACTTTAGAAATAAATACATTTATTTTTTTTCCAATGACTCGCCCCTGACCTTTCAAACACCTGTGCAGCCTAAAGCAGCTAAAAATACCCCCCGAGCTTTGCATTTGATTTTCATACTGCAACAAAGCTCTCTCTTCCCAGCGGGTCGTCTGTCCTTCTGGCAGCTCCTTGGATGCTCGGCCTCTCCTGGGACCACACCTGGCAGAGACGGAGATGGGAAAGGGTTGGATACCAGGGAGATCCCTGAAAGCAGTAAGGGGATGTGTTAAAGATGCTCTAATGGGTTTTTTATGTGGTGTAAGACAAGCCCAGGGATGGCTGAACCAAGGGGATCTCCCCGCTGCCCTTCCCGAGTATCCCAAACCTCTTTTCTGTGGAATTTAACAAAAATTCCTGCCTCGAGCCAAGGAAAGGCAGACAACTATTTCCCTGCTGGAAAGAGTGCTGTTCCAACAAAGCCTGGTCCTGTGGAGCCTCCCACAGGGATGTGGGGCCTGTTCTTCCCGGATTTGATGGATTTCTCCCGGCCGGGCTGGTGACAGGCTCCTCCATCCCTTTTCCCAGGAGGATGCGCGAGGAGCCGGCGCTTCCCGGCCTCGCGGGTTCGTTAATTAACCTGCGCCTCATCCCGCTGCAATCAGGGACAGCGTGGGCCCCGCCAACAGGGCTCTGACAATCCCACCCTTATCCCGGCTGCTAATTAGCGGGAATAAAGTTGGAAGAGGGCACCACGGCATTCCCTAAGGATGGGCAGGACGTGAGCGCCGCGGCTCTGCCTCTCTGCATCCCAGCGTGTTGAAAAAAGCCAGGATTTGCAGAAATCCTGGTGGTTTTCACCCCAGTAACCCCCCTGAGCATTGAGGGAGGATCCACGCGGGTGCCGGGACCCCCTGAGCCCACATTCCAACGCTCATCCCTCCCGGCATCCCCCGGGGAGCCGGGAACAGGGCAGGGAGAGTCAGGAGCGCCTGGGTTACCATTCAAACGAGTTCTTGGCAGAAATGGGTTTAAAAATAGGGGTTTTATGATAAACAAAGTAACCTCATACAGGAAGTGAGCTGCAAATACTAAAACACGTTGTACAAAGCTGGGAGAGAGCAGAGCTGCCCCACAGAACCGAAAAAACAACAACACAGCCCGAGCAGGGCACGGGGGGGGTTCAACATTTTCTTGGGGGTTTTTCATGGTTTGGGGGTTTTTTTGTTAGGAGGGAAAAGGGGTGAAATGAAGGGAGAAAAAGGGCTGGGGGATGAGAGGATTTCTTGCCTCCACGTGGCTTTGAAAAGAAAGGTGATGCCAAGCCAGCTCCACGCTGTGAACCCCGAGTCTGAGCGTGCCGGGACTTCAAAAAGCGCCGGGTGCTGCTGCTGCAAAGGTTAAGAAGTTTTCCTCCTGAAACCCCGAGTGTGGGCTGTGAAAGAACATGGTAATGAAGAAAAATTTCCCCAGGGCTGCTCTTTGATTATCACCAAAGCCATCGAGTTTCAGTTTGAGTGATTTGTATTTATTTATAAAAACAAAGATGAAATAAGTAGAACGAAAAAACAAAAACCTCATCCTAATTTCTGAGCTGGAGCCTGATTTATTCAAGCAGAGACGTTCAGGTAGAGCAGCCTGGCTTGAGAAAGGGAGCTGAGGCACCCCTGTGCTGCGTGGCAAGGTTAAAAAAAACCTAACAAAGCCCTCCAAAAACACATCCATCCCCCTTTTTTGGTGCAAAAAATGACGATTTACGAGGCACGGGGCTGGGCAGCAGCGTCAGCCCCGGGGTTCAACCCTGCTTTGGTGCTAGAGCATCTCGATTGGAGTGGGAGAACAAAAGCCATTTCTCTTTTCATGTGTTTTCACTTCCATCGTGAGAGCACCGGTTCAAAAAACACACACAAAAGCCCTGCAGTGGTCTCGCAGCCTCCACCGGGTTGTTTTTCTACCTATTTTCTGTTGTTGGCTTTTGTTATCAGCCTCATCTGCAATTTGTGGCCGGTTCTGTCATGGCTCAGGCACACAACGTGTTCCCAAAAGTGTTTGCAGCCTTTCACGAGGGCACAGCCGCGAGGGCAGGCACAGCAGAAGCTCAGCACAACGAGAAAAAGGGCAGATTTCACCCCAAAATCAGCCTCTGGCCAAATTCGGGTGCCCCAGGCAGGGACGAGCCCCGGGGCAGCGCTGGGTGACACCGAGCCAGCCCCGTCCCACCCCCCGGAGCATCCTCAGTTTAACTGGAATTATTCCCATCTCCCCCTGGCAGGAGGTGCCAAACTCAGCCCGCTGGGTCTCTCCCGATCCCGAGCAGCGTTTCCCAGCTTTCTCCCCATCCCTGAGCACAGAGCCAGCCCGGGATTCCAGCGGAGCCCTGGATTTTGGGGCAGAACGCGGCTGAAATCAGCGGAGCTGTGAATCACCACCGAAAGCCAACGCCGCCCACCTTAATTAATAACGAAACCAAAAAGCAAATTAATGCCACGGGAGCGGCAGGAATTCGGCGATTCGCTCGCGCTGATTAACGCAGCATCACCCAAACCCCGCCGGACGCGGCGTGGGAGGGGATTTCGGGCAGCAGCCCCAGCCCGGGTGGTCAGGGGGGTTGCAGTGGAGCGGGTCGGGGGTGCTGGGGCTGCCAGGAAAGGCGGGGAGGCGTCAGCCCCCGCCGGAGCTCGGGGGACGCCGGAGCAGCGCGAGGCTCTCCCGGGAAGCCGCGAGGGAAGCGCCGCCGGCCGCCCCGCCCGGCCCGGGGACCGGCGATTTTGGGGATTTTCGGGGCAGGAGGAGGCTCGGCGGGAGCTGCCCGGCCGGGGCAGGACGGAGCCCGTGCGGAACTCGGCTCCTTTTCCTGAGGCTGCCGCTGCCGGCGGCGCCGGAGCCCAAAGGCGGCCCGAGAAACAGCGCCAACGGATTCCGGGAGCACAGGCATCCCGGGGCCGCTCACTGCCCACCCCTCGGCCACCACAATTTTGGGCTCCCTGGAGAAGGCGGCAGCAGCCAGCAGCTCCCTCGGGAAGGGCTGCTTCACCCCCCAAGCCCCGCGCAGCCCCAGAACTCCTCCCTCTGGATAACTGGGAAAGGGGGCCCTTTCCCAGTTATGCCCCCGTCCGAATCCCCGCCTGTTTCCAGCAGGCACAAATCCGTCCCTGGCGGCTGGGGCAGGAAAACACCAAAATAGAGAATTTCGAGTCAATGTCTCAGGGCTCTCCCAAAGCTCTCTCCACTTCCTGTGACAAAACAAAACACGCTTCGTTTGAAACTTATTCTTCCTCTATTTAGCGCCGAGAAACGAGGACCAAAACCACCGCCAAAATCCCTCCCGGGACGCTGCTCCCTTTCCCACGCCATCCACACCCCGGGCAGAGGATGGAGCAGGGCTGGAGCGCCCTCAGCAAGGCGTGAATCCCTTCATTTCCAAGGATTTCATTTCCAGTGTGGAGCCGGGCTGAATTTCCACTTCGCTATTTTCGTCTCGAGTCAAACACTCCCCCCCTTCCTCCTCCTCCTCCTCCTCATCCTCCTCTTCCACGTCAGCGATTCAAACCTGAGCCAAAAGGTGGCAAAGGTACGGAAGGGGGAAAAATCCGGGATTTGGCTCATCCCCTTTCCCGTGCCAGGGTCAAACGGACTGGGAATATTTGCTGAGGGACAGAGGGAAGCGTTCACCCCATGCCTAAAACCGAGACAAATCCCTTTGGTTTGATTCCTGTGGGAAGAGGGGAACAAAGAGTCCCCCAAATCCTCAGGCTTTTCCCACACCACGGGCAAAACCCCCAGAATTTTGGGAAGTTCAGCACCAGGAGCTGGACTTGAATGAGCCTTGTGGGTGAATTTCAACGCAGGATAATTCCGTGAGTCAAATTTCCAGCATTTCTGGGCTGCTCCCTGAGCATCCCTTGAGCAGCTGGATGGGAAAAAAGAGCGGGAAAAGGGAATTTGTGGCTGATCTGATTTTGCTCCATCATCATTTTTCAGTGGATGCTTGAGGGGGATCACTCTGATCCAAGTGGGAATGGGTTTTATCCCGGAAAAACGAAAATGAAATCCACCTGGAAAACCATACAGGACTTTCCTGGGAGTCAGGATTTGCCTCTGAAAATTAACCTGAAAAATTCAGTATCATGAAACCCACCTGGAAAACCATACAGGACTTTCCCAGGGATTGGGAATTTGCCTCTGAAAATTAATCCGGAAAATTCAGCGTCAAGAAATCCACCTGGGAAATCCATTTCCCAGGGACTGGAAATTTGCTTCTAAGAATTTAGCAGGAAAATTCAGTATCAAGAAATTCACCTGGAAAACCAGACAGGTCTTTCCCAGGGATTGGGAATTTGCCTCAGAATTCCTCCTACATCCTCAGCATCCATCCTGATCCTGCATCCTGACCCTCCCTTCCACACCCCAGCATCCCAGGAATACACCCAAGGGCTTCTTCTCCCTTTATTTTCCCAAAATAATAAATGAGGAAAATAAAGTTTTCCCAATAATAATTTTGTCAAAATAATCCTTTTTCTTTCCTTTTTTTTTTTTTTAATTAACTCCCCTTCTGGCTTAATTTATACCCCTAATTATATTCTAATTTATATTAGTACATCACTACCATTCTATTAATTATATTGCATTAATTATAGTATTCTATAATAACATATTAATCTATTTTATTAATAAATATACATTTCTATTATTCCATTTCAATAAACAGAATTCTATGTATTTGTCACCCTATTATTCCATAAACGTGTATTTTACATACAAAAATATATTTAATAATTTTATTTCATTAGAAATAAATTTTTGTATGTAAATCTAGAAATTTATTTATGGGTTCTTATATACAAACAATTAATTTATGTATGAATGTAAAAATATAGGATTTATTTAAATAGAAAAAGCAGTGCAACAATGGGAGCTGCTGGATTTTAATTAATTGCCCTGACAGATTTTAATTGCCCTCCCTAATTTTAATGCCATGGAAAAGTGTGTGGAAGAGCCTGGGAAGGGGCACTTCCATGCCGGGATTTAGTCCCACGTGGCAAATATTGCACAAAGAAAATAAATCCCAAATAGCTGGAAAGCCCCAAATCCCTAAAACACGGACAGGGTGTCCCTGGAATCCGGAGGGATCCCTGCAGGACCTGGATGCTGGGATGGACACGGGCCCTGCTTCCAAAATCCACTTTCTTTCCCTGTGTGGGATTCCCGGCGGGAGAAAAGAGCGGCTGCTCAAAGGCTCTGGGATGGGCACTGGGAGAGGGAGAGGCACAACTGGGAGACACTGGAACCCTGCACGGCGCCGGGTGGTGGCACCAGGAACAGCAGGAACAGCAGGAGCAGCAGGAGCAGCAGGAACAGCAGGAACAGCAGGAACAGCAGGAACAG
This sequence comes from Atrichornis clamosus, assembly GCA_013400975.1. NCBI lineage: Eukaryota > Metazoa > Chordata > Aves > Passeriformes > Menuridae > Atrichornis > Atrichornis clamosus. The sequence goes on along the minus strand of WBMZ01008453.1, from coordinate 26,269 downwards.
CACAACCAGAACCAGCAGCAGCACCAGTACAACCAGAACCAGCAGCACCAGTTCCACCAGTACACCCAGCACCAGTACCACCAGTTCAGTTCCACCAGTACAACCAGCACCAGCAGCACCAGGATCAGTAGCAGCACCAGTACCACCAGTACAACCAGCACCAGCAGCACCACCAGCAGCACCAGCACCAGCAGTTCCACCAGTACAACCAAAACCAGCAGCACCAGTACACCCAGCACCAGTACCACCAGTACAGCCAGCACCAGCAGCACCAGTACCACCAGTACAACCAGAACCAGCAGCACCAGTACAACCAGAACCAGCAGCACCAGTACCACCAGTACAGCCAGTGCCTGCAGCACGCACACACGCAGCACCAGCCACACCAGTACCACCAGTGACTCCAGCCCCAGCAGCACCAGCCACACCAGTACCACCAGTGACTCCAGCCCCAGCAGCTCCAGGTAACACCAGTAACACCAGTAACACCAGTACCACCAGTAACTCCAGTGACTCCAGCCCCAGCAGCCCCAGCATCGCCCACTCACCGCTGACCCCTCTTGGCCAGAGCCTCCCGGGGCTGCTCCATGGGGTTTTCCCTCCCTTTGGCACAGGGCAGGGAATGACCCCTCCGCCCCATGGGGTTCCCCAGACTGGAACTGCTCGGCCTCCCCAAATCCCAGTTCCCAGCCGAGGAGCCCAACTGGTGCTGCTGGAGCATCCAAAGCCTCCCGCCGGCACCGGAACACGGAGCAGGATTCCGGAGCTGGGATGGATCCCCTGGCTCGGCACTTTCCACCCCAAGCAACTCATCCCAAAGCTGTTCCACCCATCCCACGGAGACACTTGTCCATCCCATCCATCCATCCCACGGAGACACTTGTCCATCCCATCCATCCCATCCCATGGAGACGTTTGTCCATCCCATCCATCCACCCCACGGAGATGTTCGTCCATCCCATCCATCCACCCCACGGAGATGTTCGTCCATCCCATCCATCCACCCCACGGAGATGTTCGTCCATCCCATCCATCCACCCCACGGAGATGTTCGTCCATCCCATCCATCCACCCCACGGAGATGTTCGTCCATCCCATCCATCCACCCCACGGAGATGTTCGTCCATCCCATCCATCCACCCCACGGAGATGTTCGTCCATCCCATCCATCCACCCCACGGAGATGTTCGTCCATCCCATCCATCCACCCCACGGAGATGTTCGTCCATCCCATCCATCCACCCCACGGAGATGTTCGTCCATCCCATCCATCCACCCCACGGAGATGTTCGTCCATCCCATCCATCCACCCCACGGAGATGTTCGTCCATCCCATCCATCCACCCCACGGAGATGTTCGTCCATCCCATCCATCCACCCCACGGAGATGTTCGTCCATCCCATCCATCCACCCCACGGAGATGTTCGTCCATCCCATCCATCCACCCCACGGAGATGTTCGTCCATCCCATCCATCCACCCCACGGAGATGTTCGTCCATCCCATCCATCCACCCCACGGAGATGTTCGTCCATCCCATCCATCCACCCCACGGAGATGTTCGTCCATCCCATCCATCCACCCCACGGAGATGTTCGTCCATCCCATCCATCCACCCCACGGAGATGTTCGTCCATCCCATCCATCCACCCCACGGAGATGTTCGTCCATCCCATCCATCCACCCCACGGAGATGTTCGTCCATCCCATCCATCCACCCCACGGAGATGTTCGTCCATCCCATCCATCCACCCCACGGAGATGTTCGTCCATCCCATCCATCCACCCCACGGAGATGTTCGTCCATCCCATCCATCCATCCCACGGAGATGTTCGTCCATCCCATCCATCCATCCCACGGAGATGTTTGTCCATCCCATCCATCCATCCCAAGGAGACACTCACCGGATCGGCGGCTCCGTCCCCACATCCTCTGGAGCAGTGTCTGTGACGGGAACAGGGAACATCCAGGCCTGCGTATGTTTCCATGGGAGTGGGTGAAACAATCCCAAAGTGCTGACTGCACAAGCGTCACATTTCCCACCATTAAGTGGGAACCAGTATCATCAGGAAGTGCTAAAAATCCTCCTTTCCAATCCTAATCCAAGCGGGACAGCCATGCTCCTGCTGACTTGCCCTGTGCGCTTCCCTGAGGAAAAAATAGGAAAAATGGGCTTTTTTTAGTTTATGCTGCTGGGAAAACTTCTGCTTCTTGTGTTCCAGAGATGGGCCAGGGAATCACCTGGAAGGAAGCAGGACCGGGAATGCCGGAGCCAGGAGCAGAGCAGGATTTCCATCCCTTTGTCCCCAGGTTTATTCCAGTGGGTTTTGAGCCGCAGGGTGGGAATCATCCGTGGCTTTGTGCCACCTCAGATCCCAGGTGGGATGTTCCACCTCAGGGATTCATCCCTCTGCTTCCCACACCTTCCCTTCCACAGGCACTTAATGGCAAGGAGTTAGGATCAGCTTCCCTGGGAAACCTCCAGCCCCATCCTGCACAGTTTTTGCTGGAATGTCATTAACGTTTCGATATTGAGCATTAATGGGAATAACGGGGGGAATGTTGGGATGACTGGAAAGCTTGGCTCCAGTATCCTTCCCTGGGCTGCAGGAATGGTCCAGGCTGAGCGAGGGACAGCACATATCCTTAGGGTGGATAAAAATCCATCAGCCAGTGAAAATTGTGGGAATTACATGAATTTCAAAGTCTCCCTTTCCCTCGGCTCAGAGCCCCCCCCCTTCCCGGGCACAGGCGCATCCCATCGGAGCAAAGCCCCCACACATCAATTCCCAAAGTCACCACGGATCCCCTGCAGCGGGATCCCTCCATGGATCTCCGTCCCCACATCCTACCTGGCCTCTCCTCGTCGCAGCTCCCAGCCCGGGACGTGCCGGAGGTTTTTATGGCTCCGTCCCCCCCCGCCGGGATGTGGGGAAGGAGATTTTCCCATGGCCGATGGGCTCTCCCACTTCCCCCAGGTTACATCCATCGGGAAAGGATCAGGGAGTTTTTTCTCATCAGAAAGAGCCTTTGCTGGGAAAGGTCTCGTTTCCCAGGGCCTGGAGCCAAATCCATTGGGAACGGGGCTGAGGGGGCTGGGAAGGGGATGAGATGTCCTGGGGGCAGTGGGAGGCTCTGCATCCAGGGATTGCATCCCTAAACTCTCAGGCACCCGGATGCCCTTCCAGCTATCCCTTGGGAAGCCCCATTTTCCCCATCCCCACCTAAAAGAGGCCGTGACCTCCCCACAAATCCCGTGGGAAAGGCTTTGGCTGCACGTGGGTGATAGAAACCACTCCCATTCCCCAGGGAACAGCTCCAGCAAGCGCATCCAAGATGTCCATCCCACTCCAAGCCCTTTCCCTCCCACCTTAGGGACCTTTTCCCTCTCTCCCATTGCAAGAGCTGGGTGACAGCCACCCCATGTCCCCGCTCCAGGATTTTCCCACTCCATTCCTGTTCTGCGTGATTCTGGAGCTTCTGTATTTTGGGAAAACAACGTGCCCCACGCGTGGCTTAGGGCAGGTCCGTGCTCCCGGATTCAGCCGGCGGGAGCAGCCCCTGGAGCGGTGACACAGCGGGAAGGGGGAGCCCCAGGAGCGGTGACACGGAGGGGAGGGGGAGCCCTGGGAGCCTTTAATCAGCCCTTCCCAAATCCATGCTACTTAAAAACTTGGATTTATGACACTGGAACGGCAGCTCAGATCCAGAGGGATTTGGCACTGAGTGCTCCAGGGTCCAGCTGAGCATCCCGACCTCAATCCCTCGCCTCCAGCACTGTCACCCCAGCGCCAGGAAAATCCCGGCAGTGCCCGAGGGAGCTGTCGTGGGATGAGCAACGCTCTGGCTCAGATGAGGGAAAACCACCCAAAAACATCCCCTTTTTGTCCTCATCCACTTCCCAGCCGAGTCCCTGGGCTGGGACTCCAGGGATCACACGCCTCCAGGTGAATCCAGGAGCTGCGGAACTCTGGAGGCGTCTGAGCCCGACACTGGCTCCAGTGGTGCCTAATGCTTGGATATTCCCCCTAAAAACAAGGGGACGGATGCTCCTCTTTGTCTGGAGCTTCCCACAGACATCCCTGGAGCTTCTCCCAGCAGAGCACAAGCTGCTGGGAAATGCCCTACTTGGAAGAACAGTGGAAGAAATCACTCCAGGAGCATGCCACGGGAAGGAGGAATGGCACATGCCACCACAGTGGGAAAACACTCAACCTGCTCCCTTCCCACCTCTTTTCCCTCCCAATATTGCAACAAAACTGGAAAACGTGCTGGCAGTCATTAGCACCTCCCTGGAAACAGCCAGACTGCCAGCCCAACTTCCCAATCCAGCTCTGCAGAAACACCCGGAGCTCTCCGGCTGCGAGCTTTAGGGAATGTCACCATCAAAAATCCCATTTTCCAGTTTTCTTTCGAAAAACAAAGGGGTGGAAACTGTTCCAGCTGGGCTCAGCATACAAACATCACCCGCTGGATATTCCCAGCAGGATGGAGCTGCCGCGGGATGCAGATCCCAAGGGATCACGTCACAGCACTGTCGGCATCACGGGTGGGGTTCAGCCGTACCCACCTGGGCAAACGCAGCGCCCCAAAGACGCGGGCGGCCGCCGGGATCCCATGGGATGGCCGGAATCCCGCGGGATCCGGCGGATTTGCCGGGCACGCCGGCACCTGCCTTCCCGCAGAGCGAACAAACAAGTTGCTAAGTCACAGCAAAACCATGAAAGCAAAACCACAGAGCCCCAGAGCGCCTCTGAGTCACTCCCCGGCCGCCGCCACGGCCCCACAGCCCTCCCAAAAAGTCGCCGCCACCTGCAGCTGCCGATCCGTGCTCCGAGGGGCCGCTCCAGAGCCGCTGGAAGCGTTTCCCACCTGGGAAAGCCTCTGGGAGCGGGCACAGGCACGGGTAGAGGAGCTGAGGCCACGCCAAAATCAACCTGGCGGCCTCCGCTCACCCTCTCGCTCCTTCCCCTTTTTCCCGCAACCTCACCTGGATTTTTGTATTGTTGTGATTTCAAAGCCCTGGTTTGAAGCGCGGATGGAGCGGAGCCACGGGCAGAAAGTGCTCCCGGGATGAGTCACCGGTGGCGGCGGCGCTGCCGACATGAGTCACGGAGGTTTGGCCGCCCATTAAACCCGGGATTTTCGGGTTCTCAGCTTTGGGGTTGTCCCGGGGAGACCTTTCGGTAACTCGGCCCCGCTTCTGAGCGCCGCCTCCCGCCACCGGCGCTTCCCGAAACGCAGCCGTGGGATCGCGCAACAGCTGGAAGGGTGGGAGCGGTCCCGAAGAACCGTGTCCCGTTTGTGCCAAAGGTGGGAATCGTGATGGATGCGGCCGGGTGACAGCGGCGGCGACGCCGACAGAGGTCACTGTTGCCGAAAAGTTGCGAGTCCCGGCCCAGGGGAAAAAAGGGAACTCGGAGGGGAAAGCGGCGATGGGGCCGGGTCGGAAGAGGCTCCGCGTTCCATCTCCGTTCCCAGCGCCGGGAATGATGCACCGGGAAGCGGAGATGGCATCGCCATCCGTGGGATGGGCTGGAGAAGCCGCGCTCTGCCCGCAGCCACGGTGGGACGCCCAAGGGGCCGCCCAGCCCAGGCTAAAGAAGGATAAGGAGAATTCCCTCCTGGAGGTACAATGTGCTGCCGCGGGGTGTTCCCGAGACCGACAGCTGAGCCAGAGCGGGAAAAGCAGGGAGCTGCTCAATCCCTGGAAGAGCCGCTCAGCTCCGGGACAGCCCTAGGGAAACGCGAGCAGCCCCCAAGCGAGTACAGATTGGGGTGTATTGGATGTACTCGCTTCCCATGGGAAATCCTGGCAGGTGGTGGGATAGCGGGAGAGGCGGGAGGAGAACGCTGCCTTTCCCAGCCCAAAACCCGAGGGACAGCACAGAAGCAGCAGGAGAGGGCACAGAAATACCCCAAAAGGTGACTGAGCGCTGTGGGGGGAGGGATGAGGCCAGCGGAGCCCGGCTTCCATCCCCGCCCGTGCACGCTCCCGCCCGCCGTTTTCATGGAATGCTGGAATGGTTCCGGGTGCAAGGTTCTTTAAAGCCCATCCCCTGCCATGGACAGGGCCACCTGCCACTAGCCCAGGTTGTTCCAAGCCGCGTCCAGCCTGGCCTCGGACACTTCCAGGGATGGGGAATTGCGTTACCCAGGGGCAGGACCCCAGCGTGGGAGGGAGAACCCTCACACCCCACCTGCCCCTCTCCGTGCCCGGGCAGAGCCGCTTCCCTCCCCGCGGCTCCCAGGGCATCCCTAAATTCCTCCCAGCTCCACACCACATCCAGGGCTCCTCCAGAAGCGCCGGGAAGCGGCAAAAACTCCGGGACGCGGCACAGCGCACGACCCAACCGGCAGCCGGCGCAAAATCCCGAATATTCCCGCCGGCAAAGCCTTATTCCACGGGGTGGTTGTTTTGGTTTTTTTTTTCGCAATTCCTGGCAGCGGCCGAAGGAAACACCACCTTACCCTGCGCGCCGGGGCATTCCCGGGAGGTTCCCACGTGGAGCGGGGAAGCGCAGCCTCCGCCGGTAACGGGCGCGGGCGGCCCGGGCGCGCTGGCCCCGATCATTGGCCAGGCCACGGCAGCCGCTGCTTTCAAATCGTGCTGCAAAAGGAAACAGGAAGCCCCAGAGCTCCTCGCCAGAGGCTCCCGCGCCCACTCCAGCCCGCGCCCTCGCCTCCCACCCCCGCCAAACCCCGGGAATGGCGCTTTTCCCGCATCCGGCGGAAGCCGGGAGCATCCCGACGCCGAAGTCCCGGCGGGGATTTGGGGATTTGCTAAAAGCTCCCTGAGTGCGTCTTACTCAGCGTTTTTCATCTTATTCGTGGTCAAATGCAGCTTCACCTTCCAGCTTGCCCGGCCGCCAGGCGGGAGAGCCCTGGGAATGTGGGACAAACTCCATGGATCCATCGGGACAGCAAGAGGCTTTAGGACACCTGCAGGTTTCGGCTCAAATCCAGCATTTGAATTTTCTGCTCTTTCTCCAGCTGGGATAAAGCCGGGAGACTCATTCTGGGGTTGGGATAGAGGGGGAAAAAGAGGCAAAAAAAACATTTGTCCTTGGAAAAGTCCAGGGGGAATCCCATTCCCCATCCCTGGAAATGTCCGAGGCCAGGCTGGATGGGGGTTTAAGGAAGGTGTCCCTGCCCATGTAATTACAGGGTCTTTAAGGTCCTTCCAACCCGAACCATTCCAGCATTCCACGAAAGCCCATTCCCTTTGGGAAGTCAGCACTTCATGCTTCCCATTTCCCCAATTTACAAGGAACTTCCCTGAGCTGCACGCACCTCCCAGGGGAAGGAACATCAGGATCATCCCTGTGAGACCTCGTGGCTCCTGTGATTTTCCAAGTGTTCACGGAATTCACATAAAGAAGCTGCTTTTAGAGTAGGTGTGCTAAATTAAATTAATTAAACTATTTGTATTAAATTAGAGCAGCTTCTGAACAGCTTAAAAAAAAAAAGGGATGAGGGTTGGAATTTCTCACGGGCTCCGCTTCCTTCGGGACATCGCAAGCAACTGGAAAACCTCAGTTAATACACAATAAAGTTCTTATTTTTAATAACCATCAGGTTTGTACCATTTTGCTAGTTTTGCTCTCTTTTTAATCACTCCTGGTTGTCTTTTCCCTCCATTTGTCCCTTCTGCAAAATCCTTGAGGATTTGGGAAAAAAAAAAAAACCAGGGAGAGATCAGCAAAAATCCCAGAGAACGTGGTTAAATTTGAAACCAGAATAAGCAGAATCCTTTGGCTCTGGTTGAGTAATCCCTCAACCTGTGGCTGCTTTTTTGGAGTAATTCCATGTGTTTGGTGACAAATTAAGGATCTGGTCTGCCCGGAACCAACACGGATCCAGCCCCATTCCAAGTTCAGCATTCCAGGTGGGATACACGAGGATGAAGGGAACACAAAGTGCTTAAAACCAGGAATTATTTCCATTGTCTGGAAATAAGATCCACCACAAGCAAAGGAGTTATAAAAACAAGGAAAGCACCATTCCCAGCCAAGGTTTTTCCCGAATTCCCCACAAACCCCACGCATTTGCAAACAACCCCTTCGTTACAAAAGTAAATTTATTATGACCTCACTTTTAGAGCTCCTTTTTTTTTTTTTTTTAATTCTCCATAACAATTTATAAATAACTCCTATCACGGTCACCACACCCGGGGGTGAGCCTGGTGTTTGGGAAGGTACAAAAGAAGGATATTTTGGGAAGTTTGGTGGGCCTAGAGCACCATGGCCTGGGGATTGCCGAGGAGAAGCGGAGCGAGGCGCAGGAGCGCCCGCACAGGCACGCGCAGCCTCCTCAGCTTCAGCAGCAGCTCCGAGAAGTTCCTGCTCCCTAAAAAACAGCCAAAGGAAAGGAAAGGGTGTAAAAATCAGGGAAGATTCGCCCAAAATTAAAGGGAGGAGAGCCAGACTCCAGGGGAGCTCCGGAGGTGTCATCCCATGGATCCGTGTGTTGTGCGCTGGGTGGAAAGCGAAGTCTGGTAAGAGATCCCAAATCTCTTTTATAAAAGATCCCAAATCCAGGAAGAAGAAGAACAGGGAAAAGAACACCCAGAAGAGAGGTGTCATTCACACCCAGACACAGGAATTTGTGGCTGGCACGGGATTCCTGGGATAGGTGCTGGGAAGGCTTCAGCCCCAGATCCCTCTCCCCATGGATGTCGTGACATTCCTGCCCCAGCACGGCACAGAGCTCCCAAAATTCAGCTGCTCCCAGCTGCCTTTCTTTTCCCTGGACTGCTGCATTCCCTGCCTGGGCTGCTGGAGGGCAGGGAAAAGCTGCCCAGTGAAAAGGTCCAGGATTTTCCCAGATTCCCAATTCCAGTCTCACCTTCCAAGCCTCCAGCTGCCAGCTGTCCCGGCGTGGGGACGGAGTGGTAAATCAGGAAGCAAGCCAGCATGCTGAGCTGGGAATCCTCTGGGAATCCTCCGCTCAGGTAGGAATGCAGGGAGACGTCCCCTCCGCCTGCAAGACACGAGGCACGCACTTGGAGACATTTGGGAAGCATTTGTGGGAAGAAACAGGATTCCCACAGATAAAGCCCATAGAAAAGTCTCCATTCCCCACTGAAGGTGGGCTGGGATCTTGTTTTCCAACTTCCTTCTGCATGGCCACCCTGCTGTGGTCACTTCTGCTCCCAGAAAACCCAAACCATTCCAAGATTCCAATCCTGGATGGGACTCCATTTCCTCCCTACCTTGAAGCCACTGATCCAAGGTGTTGTCTATGGTGCACTTCATCACCGGCAGGAATTCCGAGTTCATGAAGAGCCCTCGGCTTGGATTCCGGCTCATCCTCTCCTGGTGACTCCGGGAACTGAAGAATTCCAGCACCAGCTTGATCTGCCACAGCTCGAAGGTCTCAGACATTTCCCTCCTTTCCAACCTCCTCACGGCCTGGAGGGGAGAGCGGGAATTGCAGCAGGAAGGAAACATGCAGGGAATGACCCCTCAACCCCTGCCCTCCCTCCGCTAGAAAACCACACGCAACCACCACGCTTTGTCCCCAAAAAGAAGTGGGAAAAAGTGTTGTTCCCAAGAGGAACAGGAGGCTGCTGCACCTGATCGATGGCGATGTACGTGGGAAGCATCTCTGGATTCTCCTGGGTAACGCACTCGTAAAGGATGGAGGAGAAAAGATCCAGGATTTCCTGTTTCTGAGCAAAGACACGTGTCAGGCACAATTCATTCCAGGTTCCTGAGTCGCCCGTTTCGCTCCATGAAAGTTAATCCATGCACTGCCATCAGGAATTTGGGATAGCTCATGATACCACACAGCTTCCCTGGGATTATTAAATTAGGTTTTATGCCCTCCCTTAAATCATTTTTAAAGGAATTTCATGCAAAACACCCTAAACCCCTCCATAATTTCCCCTAAATGTGTCAGGACTCTCTGGGTTTGTTAAACATTCCTCAAGGAATGGGACAAAAAAATCCCAGTATCAAACCAACAGAATTTAGAGGATCACCCTTCTCCACCTTGTATTACAAACATCCTGTAGGATATTCCCTGTTCCCACCGCTTGTAGGGTTGAATTCTGTTCTGGAATTGAACACAGGTTTTTCCCTACTTTTTATCCATGGAATAACTGTTGGCCCACACCACCATTCCTACCGGGCCCATGTTCACAGTCGGTTTGCAGAAATAATCAGCGAAGGAAAAGAGGGCAGGATCGGAAGTGAAAGCTGAAATCGCTTCTGGCTGGAAAAAAAAAAAGGGATTAAAACACATTCCTAAAAGGAACTTCCTGGGGTTGTGCAGAAAGGCAACAGCAATTGATTCCCAAAGTGTCCAGAACATGAGTGAGGAGGCTGGAATCCAGGAACGAAAGTTGGACTCTGTGATCTAAAATTTGGATTCCATGATCTAAAATCTGGATTTAATCTCAAGGTTGGACTCCATGATCTAAAATTTGGATTCCATGATCTAAAGGTTGGACTTGATCTAAAGCCTGGATTCAATAACCTAAAAGTTGGATTCAATGATCTAAAAGTTGGACTCCATCTAAAGGTTGGATTCAATGATCTCAAGGTTGGACTCCATGGTCTAAAATTTGGATTCAGTGATCTAAAGGTTGGACTCCATGATCTGAAAGTTGAATTCAATGACCTAAAGGTTGGACTCAATCTAAAGGTTGGACTCCATAACCTTAAATTTGGATTCAGTGATCTGAAAGTTGGATTCAACGATCTATAGGTTGGACTCCATGATCCTGAAGGACTTTTCCACCCCAAATAATCCCACAGTCAATCCCACCATGGGCAGAACGTGTCCAACGCTCGTGGCTGCTCTCAGCCTCAGCTCATGGTGTGCCCCGTGACAGCCACCATTCCTGGCTGGAATGCTGCCGGAATTCCCGGGAACCGTCCCGGGAGCGCTACCTTGAAGGCCCGCGCCTCGGAGTTGCGGTGAGTGACGGTCTGCGCCAGGAGGCTGCGCCAGCCCATGGGATCCTCCTTGTAGGAGAGCTGTCCAGCCCGGAGCTTCACGTACAGGATGCCCCCCTTGGAAAGGATCGACCTGGAAAAGCACAGCAGGGCTCAGTCGCATGGATACACGGACACCACGAGGCAGCCTGGAAAGGGAATGGAACTCCAACTGCTCCAGGGAAGTGACAGCCCTGTTCAGGCTTTGTCCCAGTTATTTAAAGATCTGAAGGGGCCTATCAGGAAGTTGGAGAGGGACCCTTCATCAGGAATTGCTGGGGTAGGATAAGGGGAATTGGTTCAAAAGGGGAAATTTAAGTTGGATATTGGGAAGGAATTCTTCCCTGTGAGAGTGGGCAGGCCCTGGCACAGCTTTCCCAGAGCAGCTGTGGCTGCCCCATCCCTGGAGTGTCTAAGGCCAGGCTGGACAGGGCTTGGAGCAACCTGGTTCAGTGGAAGGTGTCCCATGGCAGGGGGTGGAACTGGATGATATCCTTCAAATCCCTTCCAACCCAAACCATTCTGGGATTCTATGATTCTTCTTCCCCATTTAGAGCACCAGCTCCACCATCAGCTGTGGGATCAGGGCAGGAAGTGAATCAGGATTTCCTTGTGACCGGGAAGAGCCGGCTCAGCCCTGTCTGGTATCCCTAAAGTCCTGGACCAATGGATGCTGGACTAATGGACTGTGCCTGATTTATTGCCAGGGGGTGATCAGTCCATGGTTGGATTTGATGATCTTGGAGGCCTTTCCCAACCTAAACGATTTTGGGATTCATTAATGGCATTTAAATGAAGCAAAAGCACCACGTTAGTGAGGAAAGACTCAGCCGGTTTCCCCCACCCGTCACTGGGGAGTGCAGAGATGAGAACGATTCCCTCCCAGAACCTGTATTCCGGGAAATCTCTGGTTCCCACAGCTGCCCCCCACGTTTTCAGTGTGTTTGTGACACGGGCTGACAGCAGAAAAAGAGCATTTCACAGTCCCCAGCGGTCTGGGAAATGTGACATCACCTCCACTCAAACCCAAACCAAACCCAGGGGTTGTAGCTGCACATCAGCACCACTCAAACCTAAACCCAAACCAAACCCAGGGGTTGTAGCTGCTCTCTGGTGCTGCTCCAATCTCTGTGGGTTTTACTCTCAGCTTTTCCCCTGCCCTGTTTTTTTGGCATGAATGATTCACTTCAAGAGGTGAAACCCAACTCTGCAGTTTCCTTCTTCACCCCCCCCTCCCCAAAAGTGCTGCCAAATGCACAACAGTGAGCTGGTGAAACCCAAACTTCTTTCTGATCTGTGGGAGGGTTTAAAAAAAACCTGAAATGAGATTACTACGAGGTCATGGTTCAGTTAAACATTAAAAAAAAAATACTTACTGGAGATGATTTGTTCCCTTGCTTAAATCTATTAATAATTCCCAGTACCGTGGGCCCTTCACTCTGATCTGTCAATAGAAACATTTGATTATTAAATATATCCAGAATCATTAAATTAAGAGGTTTCTACAGTTTTTTCTGGGCTGTTTTATAGTGTTGCCCACACACAAAATTCAGGAGGAGGAGGTTTGTGTCTCCTGCTGAATTCCCTGCTGCATCAGATCTTGATCAAGACAGAAGACAGGGAATTGCCTTTGGAATCATTGTAACAGGACATCATCATCCAGAGTCAGGCTAAGGAATCAAAAATCTCAGCTCCTGGACTCTTTGTGACACAAAATCCAGGTGGTTTTCCATGAAAACAGAGGCCTCCTTCACCTGTTTCAGCAAGTGGAGCTCTGGGAGCAGCGTGGGTGCCATCAGCTCCTCGGTGGCTTCTCCGTACCACTGCGTGCCCTGCAAAATCCCATGGGAATCACGGGTTAGGAAAGCTCATTTCCATGGGAAAAGGGAGGAAAAGGGCACCTCATGGCGAACAACTGCCCTGGCAGCAGTCAGGGGGTTTCTGTTCCCGAGTTCTGAGGAAATACAGGACTTCTGTCAGGAAACATGAACTGAAGCCAAGCTGTTTTTCCATGGAGGGATGGATCAACACCTAATACTGGGCAAGGCTGAAATGTGGAAATTTGGGAAGCAAGGTATCATGTGAACATGGAGAACTCCTTGCCAGAACCACAGGGGATCCGTGCTGCACCTCATCCCCCCAAAAATTCCCCAAGAACTCTTTCCTGAGCATCCCACTTCTCATGTAAGGTCATACAAAAGAAATCCCACAAAAAGGACTCTTCCCCAGAGGACACATGATGGAAGCAGCAAGGAGAAACACCAAGCTGCCAAGTTTCAGAATGAGGAGAAGGCTTGGAAAACCACAGATGGTTCTGGCCACCCCTGTGCCTTTGGAAGTTGAGAGGGAGGACAATCAGATTTTTTCCGCCACCCCTGAGCCTTTGGAAGTTCTTTGGAGAGAGGGGAACCAGATGGTTCCAGCCACCCCTGTGCCTTTGGAAATTGAGAGGGAGGAGAATCAGGTTTTTCCAGCCACCTCTGTGCCTTTGGAAGTTCTTTTGTAGAGGGAGGGGAACCACATAGTTCCAGCCAACCCGTGCCTTTGGAAATCCTTTAGAGGGAAGAGAACCAGATGGTTCTGGCCACCTCTGTGCCTTTGGAAGTCCTTCAGTCGTTTACACAGAATTTGGTTCATCTCCTCCACAACTCGAAAACAAACCCAAGACTGGAGGCCACACCAATGAAAACTGGGATAAATCCAAGTGTTTGCTCATCCCACACCTGCTCCAAGGGTGTCCCAGCCACGATACCTTATAGGTGACCTCTATGAGGGCGTAGCAGGGCGTGTTGGAATCCACATCCACGGGAGTCAGGAGCCTCGGCTCTGCCGCCAGCACGTACAGGTGACGCAGGGCCTGCAGGTGGTACCTGGGGTGGGGATTGGGAGCTCAGCACAGGCAGGGAATGATCCCAAAAATCCCCCAGCTCCACCTGCACACCCAAATACAGCTGGTGATTCAAGGTGTAGCCAGGGTTTGTATTTTTAATTAACAGAGCAGGATTTCATGGAGCAGAACCAAGGGTCATAAATGGACGGATCTTCCATGAAAATCTTTCCAGCTGAGCAGACTGGGGCACAGCAAAGCTGGTGTTTCTTCATTGTCCAAAGATCCCTACCATTGTCATTTATTTGTTCCATTTCCCACTTTTTTTCTAGTGGAAAACCTCCAAAAATTTATTTTTGGTGAAAATCCATCATTTGTCTTTGGTAAGATGATGATGCAGCTGAAGGGAACAGGATTCCCAGGAAAGCCTTACCGGTTGTCCGTGCTGTGAACAGGGAAGTGAGGGTACAGAGCACAAAGGAGAGCAGCAATGGAGGAGTTGGAAGTGCTCAGGGAATATCTGTAGGAACAAAACAACGTTATCTTTTCATTTTCCTTCTGACAAACTCCAGAGGACAAAATATTTCGGTGGGATGAGGAATTTGTGTACGAAGACAAGATTTTCACTTCCAAGAGAAGACACCTTTATGCATCCATATGTTGTTAAAAAGGGAAATGAAGGAAATGGGAAGAAGGGATGAGAGCTGCCTCGGGAACAGGGAATTACCTTCCTCCTCCCAGGAAGAGCAGCCCCAAGGCCATGTGGTGAGCCAGGTGGAAGCCGTAGTTCATCTCTCCCCCCGTCTTCTTGTGCATGAAGCGGCAGAGCTGGAGCACTTTGAGGTTCCCAGAGCCAGCCATCACCATGGCCAGGGCCAGCAGCAGGACACTCAGGCACGTTTCCAGGTTGTAGTGACCTGTCTTCAGGAGCAAAGAGGCTTCATCACAATTCCACGGACACCGGGAATGCTGATCCGCCGCTTTCTACCCCGGAGCTGGGAAACCACGTCCCCCAGGAAGAGGGAGAGCAGCAAAACCCTTCAAAATGATCCCCAGCCCTGCCACATCCTATAAATCATGGTAATGGAGGAAAGTAAAAGGGTTGGGATTTTTTTTCATGGAGGTTTTGCTGAGGGTCACGCAAAGCCACCTTTTGGCTGGGAGAAAACTTGGAAAAACTTACTACGGATGCTGTCGGAGCCGACAAACACTTCAGGAAATCCGTGGCATATTTGTACTGCAAAGAAAAGAAATGCCCGGTGAATATGGATCCAAAGGGTAAGTGACAGCTCCCTGGGAATTGGAAGGGAATAAAATGACCCCCGCCTCCTACCAGGCACTGAAATGCTGCCAGGTTTTCCGAGCCGGCAAAGCGAAATCCCAGGGATAAGCACGCTCCGGCGATGATGTAGACGTGAGCTTGCCTAAGGAACAACACAAACAGGAAACGACTCAATCTTCCTCTTTTCCTCATCTCAGTACACAGCACAAACTCCTTTATCCTTGGGAAAAAAAGGGAAGACTCATCCTTTATGGAAGGATGTAACAGAACTCTCCAGTAAAATTCCCTAAGAGATTTTTTTGGGATGTTACTCACGCCAGTGTTTCCAAGCTCAGGTCCTCAGAGGAAGGCAGCTCTGTTGCATGGAGAGAGATGATGTTCTCTCTTATGATCTATGAAAAGAATAAAAGGAAGATGAATCCAGGGAAAACTGATTATTCATTGAAACTCTGGCCATCAAAGGCTCCTAAGTGACATAAAAAAGGTTTGTGTCCAAGGGAAGGAAAAGCTGGATTTTTTCCCACATAGACAGACCTCAGCATCCTGTAGTTCTTATAGGTATTCATCTAATCTGGTCTTTAAAATTCCATGCAGTATCTTGGAATATCACTGATCCTGCTGTTGGGAAGTTATTCCCAGTGTTCAACTCCATGCAGCAGTTTTGCACTTGGCAATGTAGGGAAAAGTTTAATCCCTTCCTTTCCCTGATATCATTTTCTGTCTGGAACAATCCCATCCCTCCTCAATCCCCTCCAGCCCTCAGTGATCCCAGAACACTCCAAGGATCCAATGGAACAGTCACCTCTGTCACAACACACATTTCCCTGTGCTCCTCACGTGCCTACGGGAAATATCCGCGTGGAGAACAATCCAGGGAGGTGGAAAATTGGGAAGCAAACTCATCACACATCAATAAACACCTACTTGAGGCACATTGCTGTTGACCCACTTGGAATTGGGCAGGATGTCATCCCACAAAATCAGGCATCGAGCCAAGGTCTGGAACGAGGGAGAAAACCAAAACACAAGGGAGAAAATTTACCTATGGAATTGGGAAAAGCAGTACAAAATGCACCTAAAAATGTAATGGAGCATTCCATGTAAAATGTGTCCGTCAGTTATTTCTCCATAAATTCTGTCTCTAGTGCTGCATAAGAAATCTGCCACCCTACAAGGAGAAATTGTTGGAAGGGCTGAGTTTGGCTGGGAAGCAAAGGATTCCGGATGATGGGCATGTTGGGCTGGAATTCCAAATGGTCAGTTAAATAAAGCGGGAAATGAAACTCAGGAAAACCTTACCCTCAACAGGAGGAATTCTGGTTTGACAAAATCCAGCAAATACATGGTATCCGGTGCTTTGAGCCAGTCAGCAATGGATCTGCAGGGCACGGCAAAGGGAAAGGGATTCCAGGTCACATTCCTGCAATTCCAAACTGAGCAGGGCCAACACTAGGGCAGTTGGACCTGTCCCAGGTTTCTGCAGGAATTCCAAGGACAGTACCTGTTATTGGTCTTCAGGTAGATCATGGCAAGTGCCAGGGTGGCACCCGGACACGTCACATCCACGTTGATGGTGTCTCCTTCCTGGGAAAACACAGGGAACACTTCCCACAGCTGTACTCGGAAGGGAATGACGCTCCCCAAGTCACGGAGGCATCTCCCAGACTTCCAACTTCCAGCTGGAAGGAGGCCAGACCAGTGCCACGTACCTTGATTTGGTAACTGGGAGACTTGTGCTTCTCCCTGTGCATTCCCGCCTGGAATCTCCGGTGCCCCCCCACCATGTACTGGTAGAGCTGCTCGGGAACGTTGAGGTCCGACATTCCTATCAGGTTACTGCCGTGCTGAGGAGGGGAAAGAAGGAAAAACATGGAAGTGCCTTCCTCCAGGAGAAAAACCCAGGCTTTTGGCTAAAGGAGCCAAGGAAACAGCTCTTGGAATGCCATCCCAATGGATAATGAGGCTTCTAATTGCAGCTGACTTACCCCAAGGCACACCATTCCCAAGGCCAGCCCCGAAGCCAGGGAATAGGACTCTCTGTCCGTGCAATATTCCATTTCTGGGCCGGGGGGACGCCCTGGGAAAAACAAACCAGCAAAATTCATCTTGGAAAATTCCAGCTGATTGCTTAATTAAGCATCGTGTTCCTAATGAAAGGAGCAAAAAATATCTGTCCCTCCTCAGGGAATTCCTCAGTGGAATTACAAAGAACAGGCACTTCATCCATCCATTCCCAAATGGCAACTCCCTCCTAAATGTTATGGAAGAGCCAGGGTGAAAATGCCAAGTATAATTAGGATACTTTAAGATCCTGAACCAATCCAAATGCTGTTGCTAAAAAAAGACTGCACACGTCCAATTAGCAGAAACAATTCCACCCTTAAACTTTATCCCATTCCCCGGTTTATAACCCACAGTCTCCAGTTAAATTCCATATAAACAGGAATAAAAGCTGTTACAAATTAAATCAGAACGCAGGGCACGAGTGAGGTCACAAATCTGCTGCTCAAAATCTACAAAGCTTCAAAATTCCAAACAGGAGAATTTAGGACACTGCAGTTTCCAGGTGGAAGAAGCAGGAATGATGCTGCTGCATGTTTAATCCTTTTTATGCTGCACAAGCTCCCAGGAGCTTCTGCTCCTCTGAGAACAGAGCCTGAAGTTTGGAAAACCAGAGGAGAGCTCTGTGGCGGGAGATCCAAAGCTGACAACTCTCAGCTCCCAGACGCACCCGGCGGCTATCCCAGCCCTCATCCCGGTTTTCCAGCCTCGGCACCCACCTATCTCAGCCAGCAGCACCTCAGCAGTGTGTCTGTGAGCAGTGCCCTGGTAGACCAGGCCTATCCCGACCACAGCGGCCACCTGCACGTTGTGGGGGACATCCAGCTCCGTGGAGGTGGGAGGCAGCAGGGCCGGGATGTGGATGCTCAGGAGCCGGGTGATGGCCATGTCCATGGTGCCCAGCTTGGCCGCGGAGACGCCGAGCAGGAGCCCGATGCTCGTCATCTCGTGGCCCTGGGGAAGGAGGCAAGGAGCAGTGGGACACCTCCAGGAATGGGAAAACACCTGGCTCAGTGTTCCAGGTGCCTATCCCAAGGAGCCGTGTGCAGGATAGGAAGATCTGGGGGTAAAAGTGCTGGAGATCTTCAAGTGGAAATGAAGTTTCTTCATTTTGCGGAATCCCAGAATATTCAGGGTCGGAAGGGAGCTCTGGAGAACATCCAGCCCACCCCACCTGCCAAGGCAGGGTCACCCAGAGCAGGTGACACAGGGACGTGTCCAGGCAGGTTTGGAATGTCTCCAGAGACTCCATGCCCTCCCTGGGCAGCTCCAGTTCCAGTGCTCCACCACTTTCCACGGAAAGAAGTCCTTCCCCATGTTGAGAAGGGTCCTTCCAACCCAAACCACCATAACAAAGCAACTCCAATATCCTCCCCACCAGCAAACTTCCAATCCAACACTCCAAGAAACCCGTTGGTTTTTCCCTCCTTGTTTTGCCTAGAGAATCCCAATCCCAGAGGGCTGTGGGATGTGCCGGAAGGCCTCACCTTTGTTAAGTAGTCGTGGATGTTGAGGGTGGCCAGTTTGGTAAGGTGCCCATTGAGGCCCAGGGCCATGAGGAATCCTGCGTATTCATTGGCCAGCTCAGCAATTTTGGGCTTGTTGTAGACGATCCAGGCGGAGTCGATCTGGGAAGCGGGAGCGATCTTGAGGCCGGCGGCCACTCCGTTGTGGAAGCTGGCCCAGCAGGCCATGTTGGGAGGCACGTCGATATTCCCGCTGTTCAGATCCACCGTGGTGTTCCTGGGAGGAGCACGGCCTGCCACAGGAGAGGGGCTCACAGCAGCTGGGAAGAGCCAAGCTCTTCATCCAGTGCCGGGTGAGGGGACAGCTCTGAGCCAAGAGTTTTCAGGAATGTTGGGACAGCACAGGAGCCCTTCGCAGTATCCTGGATGACCCCAGCACTGACCAGTTGAGGCCATTTTCCCGTTTCTCTGCTTCTCCATCTGAGAAAAGGTCTCAGTGTTTGACAACACTGGCCTGGCCCATTCCAGAAGAATCTCCCACCATTCCAGGTGGATTTAACCCAAAGGAGCTGCTCCCTCACAAACCCCACACTTAAGCCGTGAAATTCTTGGCGGAAAAGATGCTACAAAAATTCCAGCAAGAATTCCAGAAAGAAACAGGGTAACAACTGGAAGGAACCCCCACCCTGCTGTGTGAAACCACGGATGGATTGGGAAGGAATCCATGGCCAACGTACCGGTGAGGTTCAGCTTAGGGATGGGCAGCTGCTCCGTGGGCACGGGATGGTAGGAGAACAAGGTGAACATTCCTCGTCCCACTGGGAGCGCCATGGTTCGCTGGCACAGCTGCAGCAACCTGGTGGGGAGGGGAATCCAAAACCGTTTGGAACATTTTTCCAAATAGAAAACCTACAGGCAACAGGCGCTGGACAGAACCATTTCTCCCTACAAGTCTTCCCATTTCCTTTTGAACCAACTCGTTGATCCTTACAGGATTCACCTCCAAGACACGAGTTGGAACTTGGCACTGTTTTTTCCTTAAAGCTGGTGAATTAATTCCATTCCAGGGACACTTCCTGGCCACATCGGAAGCAACGTGACCGGAGAAATCCAACCAAAGGTGGGATCCTGCTCTGAGTAGTGACCACAGCGAGTAAAAACCCATGGACAGAGCTGAGAAGCTGCTTCCAAGAATGCTGCGCACAATTCTCCAGGATTTCCTCTGGATTTACACTCTCTAGACTCCTCAGGTTACTCAGCTCCTTAGGCCAGACTTAGAGGATTCTCCATGGTCATGATGCTCTCAGGTTTGCTTTTTCTTTTGGGTTTTTAAAGCAGAGACTTTTCACCGCCCCGAAAAAGCAGGATGGGGATAACTGAGGCCACTGGGCACCAGGATGGGACAGTGAATGGGTTTTCCATGGGATTCACGAGGTCTCCTGATCCAAGAGCAGCCCTGAACAAAGGGCTCTCCAGCTTTAGGCAGGGGATGGAGGATTTAGTCCCTACAGAGTAGATCCTGCCTATATTCCACATTTTTTACGTGGAAAACAAGAGATAAAAAGTCCTTTCAATCCCAACTCAGTGTCCTTCCCAAGAGCCCCCAACTCAAACACAGCAGAGCTTTGATGTCCATGGAGCTCCAAAGACTTGGATTATGAAATCCAACTCTTTTCTATGCCTCCTTCACTCAGATTTAAATTAATATTCGGCTCAGACTGAAATTTATTGCACTGATTACATTTTGAGCCAAAAGAATATTCCCACAATTCTTCAGCTGAACGAAATACTGGAAAATAGAAACAGCTGGAAATGGAGAGAGTTCCAAGGACACGCTGGATGGGGCTTGGAGCAACCTGGGCTTGGGGAAGGTGTCCTTGCCCATGGCAGGGGTTGGAATGAGATGAGATTTCAGGTCCTTCCAACCCAACCCAACCCAACCCAACCCAGCCCATCCCATTCCACAATTCCACGATTCCCTACCGGTTTTCCTTCTCCTCGATGTACTCGTGGTCACTTGCTTCTGGCATCTGCACCACGTTGACACGGACGGGCCGGGCGCTCTGGAGGAGCCTCCGCACCTCCTGCACCCTCAGATCCTCGCTCCAGATCAGGGACATCACCTCCTCGTTCATGTCGCTCATGCCGTCCTCGTCCTCCTCCGACTCGGATGCCGACGGAATGTCCGAGGACAGCACCGTTCCCATCGACTGCGAGGGAATGAGAGAGGGGAGAAGGCAATTCCAGGGGGGAAAACAGCCAGGCAGGCACCACATCCTGAACTCAACCAGCACAACGACAGGTCTGTGCATGGAGGGGACAGACACCAGTGGCACCATTCCCATGCTCCTTACAGGAATTAAAACACCTAGAGCACTTCCAAACACGGAAATCAAGTACTTTTGCACGTCCAAGTGGGACAAACAACTATGAAGACAAGAGGAGATGTCACCTCAAAGACACTGAGGAGGTGACATGTGACAGGGTTCTCCCTCCTTCACAACTCTTCCGTGTTTTGGAGCTGTGGTTGGAAAGGGCTTTCCCTTCCCTGCCTACACAATCAGCCAGTTTGTGATTAGCCCAGTCTGTAATTAGCCCAGTTCATGATCAGCCCAACCAGAGCTGCTGTTCTGCAGATCCTGCTCCAAAACCTGGGTTATTTTTTGAAGCATCCATGTATCCACCAATCAATTTGGATCCTCTCCACAACAGCCTTGGAAAAGCAAGTTACCCATGAAAACAAACAGCCTGCACAGCAGAAAATCCCTAATGTTCCTTTGCTGGGGGTCACCACGGTACCACAATGGTTTTGGAACTTCCACCCCGGAGCTACGTGACCAGGAAAGCACCAAAGCTCAGGAGCACTTTGGAAAACCCTCATTCCACCCAAGATTTTAAAACTCCGCTCCCCCGTTTGCTCACATCACCCCAGCAGTGCAGAGGACCCAAAGGAACAGCTCTTCCTGTGGTTCCCTGGGAACACATGGCCCCAGGAAGGCAAGGAAGGGAAGAGCTGATGAATGAAACCCCAATTTGTGCTGATAAACACGGGCTCAATCTCAACACCCAACTGCACCACCCCGAGAGGCAGCGTCCGTTCTGAAACAGGAAACTCCACCCTGCCCTCCTGAGAAATGACAATTTGGGGGTTTGAACATCACTGCAGCCTTTTAAGGTAACATCAATTCCAGGCATTGTTATCAAGTCAGTGATAAAATCTGATTTCTCATCATTTTTATGATTCGTGAGGGTTTCGGTTGGGCACAACTTCCAGCAGCAGGAAACAACAGGGATTTTTTATGTGGTGGGATGTGTGGTGTGACGTGGAGTTCACGAACCTTTCTGTTAAATTAATTCTATTTTAAATATGCAATTAGCCATGAAGGTTTTGTTATAAAAACTGGAATAACTCCATAATCCCTTCCAAAGCTGAGACAGCAAAGAGGATCTTGACCAAGATTTGAGATTACAAATCCCAATTCCTGGCTGTGGAAAAGGCCCCAGTCTTCTGCCATGAGGTGTTTTTACGGCTGCCTTCAGAAGGTTTTTGGTTCCCAACAAAAGACACTGAAGTGAGATGCAACTCCTTGAGATGCACCAGCAGAAGAAAAGGTTGAAGAGAAAAACACCACATTTCTTTTTTTTATCGTTCCACCTCAGGATAAAGATAATTAAATCCCTTTTTAGAGGAAAAAAAAAAGAGAAATATGGCAAGTGTATTTCCAAATCCAGCTCTTCCAGAGGGAAGGGAGATGCCAACACAAGGAGCCAGACTGACAAATACCCACTTCCTTCTCCCTCTGCCATGATTTGATGGTGGAAAAAGTACCAAAGGATGGGAGGAAGAGGAATCAAACAGCTCTGGAACTAAAACTCTGGTCTGAATTTTAAAATTGGATTTATATTGAGTTTTCCCAGCTATCCCTGATTATCCATCCCTGCTGGATGTTGGTTTTTACACTGAGACCCTCGTGCATGTAAATCCTCAATTTCGCTGCCCTCAACTTTGGAATTATCCTGAAATTCCTGAGCCGGGTGCTGTGCCCAAAGGGACTGGGATTGGGGCAATCCCTACTCACGGATTTTCCCTTGTGCAGGTTCCCTTCCCAGGCCTGCTTGGACAGATCCTGGCGGCCGATGAGGAGACAAACGGCTTCC
Organism: Atrichornis clamosus; assembly: GCA_013400975.1. NCBI lineage: Eukaryota > Metazoa > Chordata > Aves > Passeriformes > Menuridae > Atrichornis > Atrichornis clamosus. Next base: position 3,531 of record WBMZ01008453.1, on the reverse strand, counting down.
GGCCAGTCCGAGGCCGGCTGCTCCCGGCACTGGTAGATGGCATCTCTGATGGGAAGGGCCACTCCAAAGGGAAGAGATTCCAGATCCCTTAAGGTGAAACCTGAACATTTATAAGGAAAAAAAAAAAAATCCCAGATAAATTGTGGGATCAATCCCAGACAACGAGTGTTTCCTGTTATCCCAGCACAAGGCTGTTCTTTGGGAATGTTGCTCTTACCAACATTAGTCATCCAAAGGACCAATTTTTCAGCCAGGCTGGAAACGGAAGTGCTGGATTTGAAACTGCACCTGGGAAATTAAGGAGAAGCCAATAAAAGCTCATCCAGGATCAGCACAAAGCCACCAACTCAGTTAAACAACATTCAAAGCCCTCGTACCGATTGTCGTCCTGCTCCATCTGCTGCTTCCGTTGGCCTAGGAAAGACAAGGCTGTGTTAATTCCGTGTTTTCCAAGCACCAGGAACTCGGAGACGCCAGGCTGGAGTCAGAGCATCGTTACCTGACGTGATCTTGTACAAATAATGGGAGGCTTCGTTCAGCACGGCGCCCTCATCCCCCAGGATGTAGAGAGCCACGCTCTGGGGAGGAAAGGGACACCACAAATGTCATTTTGGGGCTGGTATTCCCTTGCTTCCCAAAAAACCAGCCAGGGAATAACTGTAACACAACCTCAGCAGGTGTACTGTGAGGAAAAGGAGACCGAAACAACTGAGCAACAAGAAACTTTTAGGGTTTGAAGTCTGGGAAAAAAATACACCCTGAAACAATTAAGTGAGTTTTCCCTAATTGAAATGTCCCTAATTCCAGGTAAAAAGGTAAATATCTTCCACATTCCCAGCCATGCTTCTCGTGGGTCTCACATTCCCTTGCTCCTGCAGGACACACACATTGTTTACAGACACCTTTTTCCACTTGCTTTCTCCACATCTTGGATATTTTGTGAAGGATCCAAGGGAAAAGCTGCCGGATCCACTCCAGGTGCCCAGCCAGCAAAATCCAAGGGATCAGTCATCCTATTTGGATAACATCAGACAAGAGATTCTGGGAAAAATCCCAGCCAGCTAAAATGATTTTGTGGTTTTTATGAAGATCTTCCAACTCTGAGCTCTGCAGGGAGAGGGAGCAGGAAAACAGGAGCCTCTTCTCCCTGTTTTTCCCTTCAGGCTCCTCAGGCTCTGCTCCCAGTTGGAAGGGACTTTCCATCAATGAGTGGATGGTGACCAGGAGATGCCATCAGAACTCACAGGACTAAATTTGGATGTTGGTGCATGCCCAAGAAGAGCATTGGGGAATTCTCATTCCCAAAATACTCCAAGTTCCATTATCTGACCGAGCCACCACTGCAAACCACAAAAAAGCTCCATGAACAGTGAAGCTGCTCAGCTCCAATGCCTCCTTCCCACCTGGAAAACCCATCCAAACCTTGCAGTCAGTGTAAAGGAAGAGGAGAGGAGACTCAGGGATTTCTCCCTCTGCTAAATACGGATTCTTCTCCCTGTGGAGATATTTTGGGGGGATTTCATGCAGGCAGGTGAAGCCTTGGAGATGTTGAAGCTTCCAGAGTTATTGATCCACACCTTTCCAGTCTGTCCCACTTGTTCCATCCATGAAACCCTCTGTTATTCCACCTTCCCTTAGGGATGTTTCACTCCCAGGAAATCCAGCAGCTGGAGCAAACCCTTCCCACAGGGCAGTGCTGACAGGACGAAGACATTCCCTGTCCCCCAGTACGTACCAGTACCACCAGTTTGCTCCTCTCACAGATCCCTGGTAAGTATGGATAGGGCTGCACTCCCTCTCCCTTCAGGCAGGAGCTCAGCCACTGGAAAATACTTGGAGGCTCCGCGGAAAAAAAGGAGGGATGGAGCATGAAACCTGTTTGGACTTAACATGAATAACAAGGACTGTGAGTTCAGGGAAAAGGCACAAAAACTCCTCACCATTCCCAAAGAAACCCTCCAGAACTTCCTTCAATGACAAAAATCCAGCATTTCCCCCAAAATGTTCCAGATCCCTCCTGTGAGATGGGAGTTTATGACAGGAATGGAAACTCAAGGCATCTACTTAGGGAACAAAAATTATCTTAAAGGAATGAACAGAGAAATCCTGAAAAACCTCACTGGAACAGCCTTGGGAATCCACAGCATTAAATTACACACCCCTGACTTCCTTATCCGTGAGCAGCAAATCCCAAACTTTGCCAGGAGATTTTTTTGGGCCAGTTTTTCTTCCCTAACTGGTAAAATTCAGCTGCCAGGACACCAAGCCGGCACAGACCCTACAGGACCTGGCTTTAATGTTAAACTTTGGGATTTTAGCTCGGATTTTGTTTTTTGAGGTTTTAGACCTCAAGAGGGAGGCCCCGACTCCTGACTACGCTGTGCTCATCTCCCTCCAGAACGAGGGGAATGTTAAAAACAAGGAATATCCAAATATCACGGAGTATCCAAAGGTTTAAGCTCACCCTGATCAATGATGCAGGTCTGCCTGGAGGTTTTGACCAGGGCTGGGTAGTCTCTGTAGTAATAATCTAGATAAGCTTCCAGTTTTAAATCCCTGGAATGAGAGAGAGGCGAGTCACAGACTGGGAAAAAAACATTCCAACTTCCTGGATGTCACCTCTGGGCAGGAGGCACTACTGGGGCAGGATTTGGAGCCATAAAAAAAAAAAAGGAAAGGTTTTCAACATTCCTTTTCTTCAATACATGGCAAGTTTGCTCCAGTTTGGGTGATCCCTAAGTATCCCATAAAAAGAAGGGATTTTCCAGCGGGAATACCTGGCCAGCTGAACCAGGAGAACCACGAGGGAGCGGAGCCCTTCTCCCATCAAACTGTTCAGCTTGAGCTCCTCGTAGATGAGATGGAGAACAAAGAAAATGGCAGGAATGTGGCTGAACAGGAGGGTGGAGGAATCCAAGCTCAGGCTCTGGGAAAAGTCATCCTTGGAAGGTGAAACTTCCAGAGGGTCCAGTCGCAAAGCTTTGGCAATGGGGTGAGACTCGAAATTCCTGTGGTAGTCAGAGCTCAGGAGATATTCCCAGTCCTAGGGCAAAGAAACAGGGAAGAGAGCAGAAGATCCATGGTGAACCAAACATGCCAGTGAGATAATTCCAAAGCACTGTTACAGAGGGATTTTTTTCCCTAAAAGCCAATCCAAATGTAGCTGTTGGATGCTAAATGTGCTGCACAAGCTACAGGGATTCAATGATTGAACTCCATCCTTCCCACAAAAGAATCGAAGCCTTCATTCCTTAGTCCATCCTACTTTTTGGAAGTGAGAACCCTGCCAAACACCCCACGATGCACCTTTGGAATAGGAAACATTTCCTCCCTAAAGGTTTGTTGGATGAAATTCCACACTCCTTTTAAAAAAACCCAACCCCAAAGAGCTTTTCCTGCCTGGATTTTTGGGAGAGAACCACTCCTTACCTCATCTGAGCCCGTTTCTGATGGCCTGGCTTTCTTTGGAGCAATGACCGGGGAGAGTGAGCCTTCAAAATCCAGCTGCAAGGCAGGAAAAGGAGGGAAAAA